>CM053270.1:8255749-8408779 GCA_028583415.1 Protea cynaroides | reverse complement strand
GGAAGACCATACATGGGTTCTGTGACTGCCGTCGACCATCCTCTATGGATTCTCAGGGTTTCTCCTATCCATTCTAAGTCTAGGCTTTGAGTTAGAGTTATCCCCATCTCATTCAAGTCTCGTTTCGACGAATATCATCTCGAAACTTCGAATCTAGGGTTTGTGGCAGCTTAGGGTTTATTGGCCAATTTAGGGTTTTAGATCAATACCTACTTTGCATGGTATTGATCCACCCACACAACTATCATAGGGTAAGAAGAGGGATTCAAACACTTACCGTTGACAGGCGTAACGAGAGCTTCGTCAAACGGTAATGGCGGCACCTCCTTCTTCTTCCTAGCTCCTTCTCCTTTTCCACCTCTTTCTCTTCTCTAGAGTTTGTGAGAGACAATGAAAAGGATTTGAGGGGTTTAAGGGTGTATTTATAGGCTAAAATAGGATTTAGTAACCCTACTAGGATTAGGAAACTTCTAGGATTCGAAATCAGGAAAGCGGGACCCACAGAGACCAATTTCCAAATTCCCGCACATAGTTGTGCAGACCATATCGGTCGACCGGTACCATCATCCGGTACCATCGACCGGTATACCTAAAACCAGGTATAATTGGTCGACTTCGGTCGATTTTGCACGTTTGTTATCCGCTTGCCCCGTCTGGCTCGGTGATGATCGAAAGACCTGTCACGACACGAAACCAAGGTTAGACCAGGTTTTCAGAGTGCGGGTCTTACAACATCAGTGCGTTTTGGCTTTTCAATAACCAACAATGTGGCAGAATATGAGTCCCTGGTTGTGGGACTTAAGTTAGCCAGAAAACTGTACTTAACTCACCTGTTGGTGCACGAAGATTCCCAAGTGGTTGTGCGGCAAGTTACAGGGGTCTATGAAGCCCAGCAGCAACATCTCGCTAAATACTTAGCCCTGGTGAAGCAGCTAATCGAGCCCCTAAAAAAGTTTGAGATGGTCAGCATCCCCTGGGATCAGAATACTGAAGCAGATGCCGTTTTTTCACTTAGGGTCGGGTCATCTCAACAGCTTTGACGTACCAGTCTATGTGGAACACTTGTCCCAACCAAGCATCGACCCAATGGTGGAAGTCATGATTGTAGACATCAAGCTGTGTTGGATGGATCTCTTGCTCACCAACTTATGGAAGAACGTACTACCAGAAGATAAGAAGGAAGCTCTGTAAGACCCGCACTCCGTGAACCCGATCTAAACCTTGATTTCATGTCGTAACAGGTCTTTCGATTATCATCGGACCAGACGGGACGAGCGGATGACAATCAGGTACGAAATCGGACCAACCAGACCAACTTAAGTATGAATTTCTTTCATACCGGTCGATGGTACCGGTCTATGGTACCGGTCGACCGGTATGGTCTGCGCAGCAGACTACCAAGATCTGGAATTGGATCTCTACGGGTCCCACTTTCCCAATTCTGAATCCTAAGACTTTCCAAATCCTAAGAGGCTTCCTAAACCTAATTCCTAGCCTATTAAACCCCTCTAAGCCTCCTAGAAACCCTTCCGTTGATCCTCACAAACCCTAGAGAGGAGAAGGAGATTGGAGAAGGAGAAGGAGCTAGAGAAGAAGGAAGTGCCGCCATTGCCGTTCGACGACGCTCACCTTACGCCAGTCGACGATAAGTGTTTTGAATCATTCCTCTTACATTGTGACTCTAGGATAGTTAGTATGATTGGATCAATACCATGCAAAGAAAGTATTGATCTAAACCCTAATTGGCCATTAAACCCTAATTTTCCGTCAAACCCTAGATTCAAGTTCTAGGATGATTATCATCAAAACTAGACTTGAATGAGTTGGAGATAACTCTAACTCAAAGCTCAAACTTAGAATGGATAGGAGAAACCCTGGATATCTATGGAGATTGATCGACGACAGTTGAAAAACCTAATGAATGGTCTTTCGGAGACATACCGATCGACCATACCGGTCGCTAGTTTTCCCACAGAGATGCGACCGGTATGTTGCGACCGGTCAGCTCTGAAAGGCTGGTTTTGAACTCTATTGGTTTTCCGACCAATGTGAAACCCTAAGAAACTATTCTAATTAAACCCTAATATAATGTAGGACTCTATGATAGCACGTTTGGATCTTGCGACGTAGAGCAAGCTATCAAATGAGCGTCAGGTAAGGGAATCTGACCTAAACCCTAATAAATAAAGGACAGTAAAACATTGTTAATAATAACCCTGAATATATGATGTGATGGTTGTGCATATTCACATGTCATCTTTTATTTCCAGTTATTATTATTGTTCATGCATATTCCATGTGATAGGATGTGATTGTTAGGCATGTGGTTGTTTTCGTTGGTGTGTGGAATGGGAAGGGCCTGGGGTCTGGGTTCATTCCTCACACTGGAACCTTTTTGTAGTATTCTATCTTAGTGTGCTTGGTGCGGGTAGGGCATCACGGGAAGGTCGTGGTACTATGGTCACTGGCATGTGGTCGCTGGCCTGGCCACGATGTTGTGGCACTGTGGTCTCTGACATGTGGTCTCTGGCCTAGCCACGATGCTTTAGCTCTATCTCTATGACGTAGGAAGTTATGTTGGGCTGGGTCTACTTGCGTATTGTTCTGTCTTAGTATGCTTGATGCGGGTAGGGCATCAGGGGGAGGTGTGGCATTGTGGTCTCTAGCCCGGCCACCACGCTCTAGCTCTATCTCTATGCCGTAGTGAGATGTACTAAGATGGAGCCTATAGTGATGACATATAGGATTGGTTAGTTGCGAGCCCAATTTGCAAGCCCTAGCCAGTAAGGGCTTATGTATTGGTATGGGTGGAGTATCAGGGGAGGTAGTGGATGCCTTAGCTCTATCTCTATTCCAAGATGGGTGCATGTGGGCCGGTGGTGGTGTGATCTACTGTGCGTTGCTACACACTCGTGTATAGAGGTGCGGGGGCCTCCAATCCTTTCTATAGCACATTGTAAACTTAAACCTGACCACAACATAAAATGATTGTTACTTATGCATAATATTGTGAAACTGTCTGATTGTCTTACTGAGCTAAGTTGTGAGCTCACCCTTTGTATATACATTGTTTTTAGATGTTGATGTAGGTTACACGGTGGACGATTATATGAACACTCTAGTGTATGGAGGAGTTGCTGCTTTGGACGTACGAGCAGGAGAGGACGAGCATGACGCTTCATGCGAGTGCCCTTTCTGCGTGTACCTTTGACTTTATGTTATTTGTTTCAGTTATTTTATTACAGTAATGTCAAGATATTTAACTACGTTTGGAATTTGGATAATTGGATACTTATTTTATTTTATCAATAGAATACTCAGTTCATTTATTTAAAGACTTCCGCTATATTTATTATATTCTGATTGTGGTTATGTGTAATGGTTTGTATGAGTGGACACGGTCTTATTGAGATCCTGGTGTGAACCGTTGGTTCAATGACGGTTCACTCACACCATTCTAGTTGGTTCAGAATTGGGGTGTGACAAGCTCGGCGCATTCAGACCCAGGTGGGGTCGTATGTCATCCATGATGAGGTACTCTACAAGAAATCTCACACCTTTTCTCTGCTTTGTTGCATCCCCCCTTCGAAGGCTGAATATATCGTGGCAGAGGTAGATGAGGGAATCTGTGGAGCCCACCAGTGCGGACCCACCTTGTGTTTTAAGATTATTCGGAGGGGCTACCATTGGCCCCATATGTTGCAGGACTATGAAAGATACGCCCAGGCTTATGAGCCATGTCAAAAGCATGCTACCATGTCCCATCGCCCACGCCCCCAACTGCAACCCATCCCATCATCCATTCCCTTCGCAGTATGGGGTATGGATATTCTAGGACCCATTCCCGCAAGCAAAAGGGCAACTTCAATACATTCTAGTGGCAATTGATTACTTTACCAAATAGATCAAAGTAAAGGCAATGACCAGGATCACTGCACCCAAAGCGATGGAGTTCTTCAGGCTAGATGTGCTCTATAGGTATGGGATCCCGCAAGTACTGATTACAGACAATGGTCCATAATTTTCAAGTTTAGTCTTCAGTAAGTTCTGTCGCGACCATCTCATTGGTCATAGATTTACGTCAGTAGCACACCCGGAGGCTAATGGGCAGACAGAAATTACCAACCGCACCCTGTTGCATGGCTTAGCATGGCGCGTCGAAGAGAAGAGAAAATTATGGACGCAGGAGTTACCCAGTGTGGTATGGACATATTGAACTACACAAGGGATTGCCATAGGAGCTACTCCTTTTAAGCTCGCGTTCGGATCTGAGGCTTTTATCCCTGTCGAATTAGTGGAAAAAAGTTGCAGAGTATTAAACTTTAATGAAGATATCAACAAAGACATTCTACTGATGGACTTGGACCTACTGGAAGATGTTCATGAGACAGCTCGACTACACATAGCAGCCTACCAGTAAAAAACTACTAAGTACTACAACTCCAGGGTCAAGGAGAATTTGTTCCAAGTAGTGACTTGTTTTTACAATCGACGGCGGTTACTGCCCCTAATCAGCAGGGCAAATTGACCCCAAATTGGGAGGGACCATACCGGGTCACCAAAGCTACTAGACCAGGGTCATATTTGTAAGACCCGCACTCCGTAAACCCGATCTAAACCTTGGTTTTCTGTCGTAGCAGGTCTTCCGATCATCACCGGGCCAGACGGGACAAGCGGATGACAAACAGGTATGAAATCGGACCAAAGACGACCAATAGTCATCATTTTATGTTGACCGGTCGATGGTACCGGTCTTGGTACCGGTCGACCGGTATGGCTTGCGCAGCTAAGTGCGGGGATCTGGAAATTGGTCTCTGTGGGTCCCATTTTCCTGATTTTGAATCCTAAAAGTTTCCTAATCCTAGTAGGGTTACTAAACCCTATTTTTAGCCTATAAATACACCCTTAAGCCTCCTCAAATCCTTTCCATTGTCTCTCACAAAACCTAGAGAAGAGAAAGAGGTTGGAAAGGAGAAGGAGCTAGGAAGAAGAAGAAGGTGCCGCCATTACCATTCGACGAAGCTCACGCTACGCCAGTCAACGGTAAGTGTTCGAATCAATCTTCTTATCCTATGTTAGTTGTGTGGGTGGATCAATACCATGCAAAGTAGGTATTGATCTAAAACCCTATTTTGGCCAATAAACCCTAAGTTGCCGTCAAACCCTAGATTCGAGTTTCGAGATGATATTCATTGAAAAGAGATTTGAATGAGTTGGGGATAACTCTAACTCCAAGTTTAGACTTAGAGTGGATAGGAGAAACCTTGGAAATCCATGGAGGATGATCGACGGTAGTCGAAAACCCATGTATGGTCTTTCGGAGACCGGTCGACTATACCGGTTGCACATGGTGCGACCGGTATGTTGCCACCGGTATCCCTCGGGAGGCTGGTCTGTGGGGACCGGCTGACCATACCGGTCGCGGTCTTCCCCACGAGCCGCGACGGTACATCCACCGGCCAGCTGTGAGGGTGTTTTATAACCATGTTGGTTTCCGACCAACATGAAACCCTAAGTAATACATTCTAATGAAACCCTAATAATATTGTAGGACTTTGTGACTTATCGTTTGGATCTTGCGACGTGGAGCAAGTTATCAACGGCGCCGTAAGGGAATCTGACCTAAACCTAATAATTAATGGACAGTAAGTTGTTGTTAATTACCTGATTATATATGATGTGATGTTTGTGCATATTCACATGCCATCTTTTAATTTCAGTTATTATTACTGTTCATAAATTGTTAGGATGTGATTGTTAAGCATGTGATTGTTTTCGTTAGTGTGTGGAGTGGGGCATGGGCCTGGGATCGCTCCTCACACTAGCACCTTTTGTAGTATTCTGTCTTAACATGCTTGGTACGGGTGGGGCATCAGGGGAAGGTCGTGGTACGGTGGTCTCCGATGTTGATGCTGGCCTGACCATGGTTATGTGGCATTGTGGTCTCCGAGGTCGACGCTGGCTTGTCCACGATGCTTTAGCTCTATCTCTATGCCGTAGGGAGTTATGTTGGGATAGGGTCTACCTGCGTTATGTATCTATCCTAGTGGGTTAGTTGCGGATAGGGCATCAGGGGAGGTGTGGGAATGCCTTAGCTCTATCTCTATGCCGTAGACGGATGTGCTGGGATAGAGCATACATTGATGACATATAGGATTGGTTAGTTGCGAGCCCAGTTTGCGAGCCCTGGCCAGTAGGGGCTTAGGTACTGGTATGGGTAGAGCATCAAGGGAGGTACGGGGGTATCTTAGCTCTATCTCTATTCCATGATGGGTGCATGTGGGCAGATGGGGGTGTGATCCATGCTGTGCCACACACTCGTGTATAGAGGTGCGGGGGCCACCAAACCTTTCTATAGCACATTGCAAACTTAAAATCAGACCACAGCATAAAATGATTGTTACTCATGCATAATATTGTGAAACTGTCTGATTGTCTTACTGGGCTAAGTTGTGAGCTCACCCTTTGTATATACATTGTTTTTAGATGCTGATGCAGGTTACATGGTGGATGACTACATGAATGCTCCGACGTATGGAAGTGTAGCTGCTCTGGATGTGCAAGCAGGAGAGGATGAGCATGACGCTTCATGCGAGTGCCCTTTCTACGTGTACCTCTGATCGGATTTTATTTATTTATTTTCTTTATTTTTGATTGGATTAAAGGGATGTAATGATATTATTTTATGTGTTTGATTTTGGATAATTAGATATTTATTTAAGTTATCAATAGATACTCAGTTCATTTTATTTAAAGTCTTCCGCTGTATATTTATATTCTGATTGTGGTTATGTGTAATGGTTTGTATGAGTGGACACGGCCTATTCAAGATCCTGGTGTGAACCGTTGGTTCAATGACGGTTCACTCACACCATTCTGGTTGGATCAGAATTGGGGTGTGCCAATATTACTTGGAGACGATGGGTGGGTCGACTATACCATGCATTTGGCATTCCAAGAACCTCTGAAAATACTACGTGTAAGGCTTATCTTTTACTTAATGAAGGCTCTTTCATACCCCTCCATTTCTATTTCATAAAAGTATATGGCCAGGTCTTTCATACTCCTCCATTTTTATTTCATAGAAGTATGTGGCCAGGTTAAAGATTAAGCTCTCCCACGAAGAGAGATAAGTCTACGGGTCTCTAAAAAGAGATAAGGCCTACGGGTCTAAAAAAGAGATAAGGCCTATGGGTCTCAAAATAGAGACAAGGCCTACAGGTCTTAAAAAAAGATAAGGCCTACGGGTCTTAAAAAAGAGATCAGACCCATGGGTTTCAAAAAAGAAATAAGGCCTACGGGTCTCGAAAAAGAGATAAGGCCTAGGGGTCTCAAAAAAGAAATAAGGCCTATGGGTCCCAAAAAAGAAATCAGGTCTACGGGTCTCAATAAGACTGAAACCATCTATTTATTAGAGTAGTCTTTTGACTTTAGTTCAAATTTTATATGCCCTCCGATTCTGCCTTATAGTGATCGGCGGAGCACAATACTATAGTTACTTTGTGAAGGAGAAAGTAAGTGTATTGATAAGAAATAGGGCCCAAGGGGCTTACACATAAAAAGGGGGGGGGCACCAAGGGGTTTACATAAAAAAAAAGAAAAAAAAAGATCAGTTTTGACCCCTGAGAAGCTCATCCTATTGGAGGTGCATCTATGGGAGGTGTTTCTGAGGATGTCGTGTCGGGGGTTTCTTCTGAAGGGGCGAGGAGGGATCTTCGTGGGTTATTCTTGGAGTTTCTTGCGAAGGAACAATAGATGCGGAGGAACAACAGAGAGAGGAGTGACCTCTTGAGGAGAAGGCACCACTACTATCTCGGTACTAGAAGCCGCTGGAGGAGGAAGGTTCGAAGGTTGATTGATTTTGTCCCGAATCACTTTATTCATGAGGGCGATGCAGGTAAAATCAAAGCTTGGAAGATGAGCAGACATATGAGAATGGATCATGAGGAGGGCTTCCCTGATGGCTCGAGCTCTCTCTTTCCGGAAAAGGCCCTCCATGTCATCAGATTCTAGTAATGCTCTCAGAGTCTTCTCCTTATCCTATGCTAAAGTGGCATGGGCCTGTGACAGATCTTGGGTTAGGCGATCTGTGGTTGCCTGAGCTTGGGCTAGTACTTTGGCCAGACGGGTCATGGAAGACTGCATGTCGACACCCCGATCCTTCATAACGGCTATCTCCTCTTTGAGGGTTTTTTCCCTGGTCAAGGTATGGGTCAATTCAACCAGCAACCTATCGCTCCCCGCAAATAAATTGGCCTTCTCCCTTATCAATTCATCACGGGCCTCCTAGAGATCCTTGACTTCGTATTCCAATTGATTATTGAGATCGGTGGTTGCTTTGAGCTGGTCTGACATAACTTCATTGAGTAGCCGCACTTTTGCCAGTTCTTTCTGGGTGGCCTCGAAGACTTTGGCACGAGTGGTGAAGTGCTCATCAAGCAGCCTATACCTGGTCTTCTCATTGACAAGCCACCTACGGTTCATGTCCAAAGATGCTTCAGCACCATTTTATGTCAAGTTCAGTGGGTCACTCGTCTGCCTCCTTGCATGGGCCTCTGCATCATCTCTCTCTTGTTCCACCAATTCTATTTCTGAAGACAGAGTATCTCTCTCCTCGATCCAGATCTTCTCAGCTTCGGTTCGAGCTATGATGGCAGCATCTCGATCGAGTATGGCTTGGTCCCGCTCTGCCAAGGCAGTCGAAAGAAGCTTATTACCCTCCTGAACCAAACCTTACACTTCCTTGAGCTTGCGGGCGGACTCTGCTAACATCTTGCGGTAATAGTTTATCCCACACATTAACTGCAAAACATATCAAAGAAGATATCAGATACATATGCGCTGGAAAAATTGAAAGAAAGGTGAAAGAAGATGTAACAAGAATAGAAGGGTAACTCACCTGGTACAAGGTTGCACATTGACCTTGATCGATATTATCAAGCTTGGCTTGCCTGATGAAGTCTACGTCTGCAGATAGGTAGGCATGGTGAACTATCTCTTGAGCCACCGAGCGGTTAAACAGCCCCGTCTCTATGGTAAGGACTTTCCAAGGGGGAGTGAACAATATTGGCTTTGCTGTGGAACTTGAACTGGTGGCAGAATGAGTCAAACATATTGTAAGATCCGCACTCCATAAACCCGGTCTAAACCTCGATTTCATGTCGTAGCAGGTCTTTCGATCATCACCGGGCCAGATGGGACGAGCGGATGACAATCAGGTATGAAATCGAACCAAACTGACCAAAATAAGTATAATTTTACTCATACCGGTCGATGGTACCAGTCTTGGTACCGGTCGACCGGTATGGTCTGCACAGCAGACTACCAAGATCATGAATTGGATCTTTGCGGGTCCCACTTTCTAAATTTCGAACCCTAAGACTTTCCTAATCCTAAGAGGCTTCCTAAACCCTAATTCTAGCCTATTTAAACCCTCTAAGCCTCCTAGAACCATTTCCATTATCTCTCATAAACCCTAAAGAGGAGAAGGAGGTTGGAAAGGAGAAGAAGCTAGGAAGAAGAAGGAAGTGCCGCCATTGCCGTTCGACGACGCTGACCTTACGCAAGTCAACGGTAAGTGTTTTAATCATTCTTCTTACTCTATGACTCTAGGATAGTTGTATGGGTGGATCAATACCATGCAAAGCAGGTATTGATCTAAAACCCTAATTGGCCATTAAACCCTAAATTTATGTCAAACCTTAGATTCGAGTTCTAGGATGATATTTATCGAAACTAGACTTGAATGAGTTGGAGATAACTCTAACTCAAAGCTCAGACTTAGAATGGATAGGAAAAACCCGAGAAACCATGGAGAATAATCAACGACAGTCGAAAAACCCAAAGTATGGTCTTCCGGAGACATACCGATCGACTATACCGGTTGCACAGTATGTTGCCACCGGTACCTTCCGGGGGGCTGGTCTGTGGGGACCGGCTGACCATACCGGTCGTCAATTTTTCCCATAGAGCTGCGACCGGTACATGCCACCGGTCAGCTCTGTAAGTGTAATTTTGTAACATTGTTGATTTTTCGACCAATGTGAAACCCTAAGAACTATTCTAATTAAACCCTAATATAATGTAGGACTTTGTGATAGCACGTTTGGATCTTGCGACGTAGAGCAAGCTATCAAACAAGCGTCAGGTAAGGGAATCTGACCTAAACCCTAATAATTAATGGACAGTAAATTGTTGTTAATAACCCTGAATATATATAATGTGATGTTTGTGCATATTCACATGCCATCCTTTACTTTCAGTTATTATTAATGTTCATGCACAATAGGATGTGATTGTTAGGCATGTGATTGTTTTCATTGGTGTGTGGAGTGGGGCATGGGGCCTAGGATCATTCCTCACACTGGCACTTTTGTAGTATTCTATTTTAACATGCTTGGTACGGGTGGGGTATCAGGGGAAGATTGTGGTACGGTGGTCTCCGATGTTGATGTTGGCCTGGCCATGGTGATGTGGCACTGTGGTCTCCGATGCCGACGTTGGCTTGTCCACGATGCTTTAGCTCTATCTCTATGCCGTAGGGAGTTATGTTGGGATAGGGTCTACCTGCGTATTGTTTTATCCTAGTGTGCTTGTTGCGGATAGGGTATCAGGGGGAGGTGAGGTATTGTGGTCTCCAGCCCATCCTGCACGCTCTAGCTCTATCTCTATGCCGTAGACGACTGTGCTGGGATAGAGCCTACATTGATGACATATTGGATTGGTTAGTTGCGAGCCCAGTTTGCAAGCCCTGGCCAGTAGGGGCTTAGGTACTGGTATGGGTGGAGTATCAGGGGAGGTGCAGGTATACCTTAGCTCTATCTCTATTCCATGATGGATGCATGTGGGTCGGTGGTGGTGTGATCTACTGTGTGGTGCCACACACTCGTGTATAGAGGTGCGGGGGCCACCAAACTTTTCTATAGCACATTGTAAACTTAAACCAGACCACAGCATAAAATGATTGTTACTCATGCATAATATTGTGAAACTGTTTGATTGTCTTACTGAGCTAAGTTGTGAGCTCACCCTTTGTATATACATTGTTATTAGATGTTGATGTAGGTTACACGGTAGACGATTATATGAACGCTCCGGCGTATGTTGGTGTTGCTGCTTTGGATGTACAGGCAGGAGAGGACGAACATGACGTTTCATGCGAGTGCCCTTTCTGTGTATACCTTTGATTGACTATTATTTATTTTCAATTATTTTCAGTTGGTATTAAAAGATGTAAGGATATTTAGTTATGCTTGGGATTTGAATAATTGGATACTTTATTTAAATTTATCAATAGATACTCAGTTCATTTTATTTAAAGACTTCCGTTGTATCTATTTATATTCTGATTGTGGTTATGTGCAATGGTTTGTATGAGTGGACACGGTCTATTCGAGATCCTGGTGTGAACCATTGGTTCAGTGATGGTTCATTCACACCATTCTGGTTGGTTCAGAATTGGGGTGTGACAACTTGGTATCAGAGCTCTCTCGGGCTCTGTCCAACAGACCATATTGCACTTAATTAAGTCGATGAACTGAGTTAGAAAAATTTAAAAATTTTAATACAAACACACCCTAAGCATTGTTTGATACCTGAGACTGATTAAGAAAGAGCATAATATACTATGTTAAATATGGAATTTAATGATAGTCATGCACTAGTTAGGAAAACCATAAAACTATCATTAAACAGAAAACAGAATATCGAATGTAATTGTGCTACAGGGTACAGTCCACAAGCCGGACAGTTACCCTGATATATAAACATATCAGGAAAGAAAAGAGAGAAAACAAAGGGACAATCATGGGGTAGGGGGCCTAGGAGGAATAGGGTCCGCGATGTCATAATCTCGCTCGTAAGCAACCCTAAGCCAGTGCACCTGGTCCTGTGTGACCCGTAGGCTACGAGCAAGACGCCCCAACTCCTGACCCATCCCTTTCTGGGAATGTAGGATGCCTCTCTGGGTGTCCTTGATCTCCGTAAACATGCTCAACAATGGGTCCGAAGGGGAATGAAAAGGTCCAGCTGTAGGTGTAGGCTGTGGTGCTGCAGGTATAGGCTGTGGAGCTGGCACCGGTACATCCTCTACCCTATCATCGTCATCCCCATCATCACTCTCAGCCTCTGCCACATGTGCCGCATTGGCTGCTCCTGCTGCGGTTGCTACCCTCTTGAGTGGGTGAGGGCGAGCCTCCATCTCATCATCACTAACAGGCAGATTATCCATCTGCATCCTAAGGATGGCATCCTAGTCGATGTCGAAGGTCATGGTATCCTCAACAGCCACCTTGCCTCTCATGCTCACTCGTAGGCGCCGCAGAAGAGTGGTGATGAGACGGCCATATGGGAGGTTACTGGCCTGATCGGCCAGAGTCGCCTGATTTATAGTCCGAATGATGAGGTAAGGGAGAGAAACCCGCTCCCCTGTGTAGACACAGTAGGTAATATACTGAGTGAGCTGGGATAACTCACTGTAGTGACCGCTCTGGGGCACGATGTTGTGCTGAATGATGCGACTGTATACCCGAGGTGTAGGTCTCAAGCTAGCCGCCTTCATAGGAGCCCCGGGATTGAGTATCTGCTCCGCTATCACTCAGCGTAGATCCTCGCTCAGATAGCCCTTCACTTTTGGAGGGCAGTATACTAGATCTCCATCATTGGGGACTCCCAGTAAGTCAGCCAGCTGGTGAGTATCAAATAAAATATGGACACCCTTGACAAAGCTGGAGATGCGCAAGTCCCTACCCTAATTGGGATCATTGACATCCCCATGAAGCTCCAGGTTAGCATAGAAGTGTTTGACCAGTTGGGGCGAGTGGTCTCAGTGTAGGTGATGACAGGCACCCACCCAAGCCTATCGAAAGCCGCTTGCACATCAAACCTATGCAACTGCTCCAAGTTGACCCGCCGGCCAGACTCTATGATCTTACTATCGAACCAAGGGAAGCGGGCTTGTGCCGCCTCAGAACGGAACCACAACTCATCAAGCTGTGGAACTGGTGGATGAAGAGCACGCATACCCAAGCCATAAGAACGCTTGCCAAGACCACGTCGTGGAGCCATTTAAGCTGCAAAACAAGAGAAAACAAGAAGAAAAATGTTAAAAACTGTCGAAAATTCGACAGCATAATGACTGTAAATTGGGAAAAAGCCTCGAACTCACCTAAAACTTGGGGAGGAGGACTTACGTAACCCCCACACTCTTCAAGCAAACCAATCATATGCAATTCCAACAAGAAATTTAAGAAATTGGAAAAATTCAAGAAAATTTCGAAATTTTTACAAAACCTAGGTTAAAAACTAGAAAAAAATTCGATTTATACTAAAACCATTCGGTGGAAGTTCAAATTGGTTGAGGGCTATTGCTCTTAGGGGTCTTTAAACCCTTTCTAAGCCGAAGGAAAGAAGTTCCTATGGTTAGAATCTTTCAATCGAAGAAAAATCAAGAATTTTAGGTAAAGACGATATGAAAATTTTGTAAAAACATGATAGAGAGGGAAGAGGCTTACCTGGCGACAAGGTGCTGAGCCTTGATCATAAGAAAATGACTTCTAGGATCACCGATCGGACTGTAGCAACTCAGGAGCCAGAGAGAAATCGCCACCGGAGAGAAAGAAGAAGAGGAAAAGTGAGAAAAACTCACTTTTTCATGATTTTAAGGGGTTTTTGGGCATACCGGTCGACCGGTACCCCAGAGTATCGCGACCGCTATGTCTCGGTCAGAATGTAAATTCTGACCGGTCGACTATACCGGTCGCCCCATTTCTCTACAGAGTTGCGATCGGTATGTCGCGACCGGTCAACTAAAGAAAATCCAGAAAATTTATGAAAAATTTTAAAATTTTTTGCAGTTTAAATTTATACTTTTCGACTGATCGCCTAATATTGTTCAAGACTAACACTACTATTATTGTTCTCATGTGTTATGTCTTCTTCTCAGTTCCAAACAGAATAGTCTGAGATGGTAGGCGGAAACGGTCGTAGGGGCCGAAAGCGTCACCATTCTAGGTTGCGCCAGGATGAAGAAGAACATGTAGAACCAGGCTATGTTAGAGAGCCAAGCCCAGTAGTAGAGGAAGAGCAAGTTCCAAGGGCACCGATAAATTTTCCTGGCCCTCCTCACAAGAACTCTGAGACAATTGTGACCAATCTGGTATATCAAATGGAAGCTCAACAGAAAGCATTCCTCAGCGAGATGTTAAAGATGTTCAGGCCACCGGGTCATGTTCCCACTTAAGGTACGCCTGGGTCTGGAGGGAATAATACTACACTATCGATGCATGGTAGTCTAGGGTCGATGGGCCAAACACAGAATGTACAACCACCGCACCAGTTTCCATCGTCTACTGCTTATCAGGGAGCCTATCCGTATCCACCACCATGGTACGGGATGAATACACAGGGACAGCACGATCTGAATCGAGCGGTGGACAGATTCTTAAAGTTGAAGCCTTCTTCATTCACAGGTAAGACAGGGAAACCATTGTGGCCAGCACAGTGGGTTGCAAAAATGGAGAAGAATTTCCACCTGAAGACTTGTACAGAGGATGAGAAGGTACTGTTTGCCACTCATATGCTAAAAGAAGATGTGAATGCTTGGTGGAATTCTACACAGGCATATCTGGAGACGAAGCATACACAGGTGGATTGGGCAGTGTTCAAGGTAGCCTTCTTCGATAAATATTTCTCGAAGAGTTTCAGAGATCAGATGGAGAAGGAGTTCCTTAATCTGCAGCAGTCTCAGTCGACTGTGGATGCTTACCAGCAGAGGTACGAAGAGTTATTTTTCTTCGCACCGACAAGTATGCAAGAGGAAGAGACCAAGACACGTAGGTTCACCATGGGACTGCGTGGAAGCATCAGAGAGCATATATTGGGTCTGGACAAGAAGGTTTATAATGAGGCTGTACAGGTTGCAAGAGTGATAGAATCTAGTCAGAGGGACAGCTTCTTCGTACAGAACAGGGGAGTGAAGAGACCCGCTACTGAGATTTCAGGTGAAGGTAACAATAGACCTTTCTGCCCATACAGGGCTCAGTCTGCTACAGTGCCTGCAAGAAACAATACGGCACCACCTGTGCCACAATTCGCTGGACACAACCTAAACATTAAATGTTTCAACTGTCAGCAACTGGGTCATGTTGCAAGGACCTGCACTCTACCTAGGAAACAACCTCTACAGCAAGGAAAAGTATTTGTTGTCACCACCGAAGAGGCAGCTGCATCACCTGATGTGGTCACTGGTATGATTCTATCCCTTACTATTTGGCTGACAATTTCATTATGTGTGTGAGCATGTAAAACTAAGGGACAATAAAATTCCAAGAATTGTAAATATAGCTGGTATACCTGCCAGAGTACTCTTTGACTCTGGGGCCACGCACTCCTTTGTTTCTATTTCCTTTGGGAAGCAGATGGAGTTACCGGTCAAGCACCTGAACCCAAGCCTGATAGTTCGCTCTCCGTTAGGAGTCGAGGTGGCTTTGACTGAATATTATGGGCCGTTTACAGTTTGTATTGAGGGCCGAGACTTAGAAGCAAATCTGGTACTACTCGAGATGGCAGACTTTGAGGTCATCTTGGGAATGGATTGGCTAGGCCATCATTCAGCTATCCTATTATGTGGTGAAAGGAAGCTGCTTGTGCTTACAGACAAAAAGGGAAAGGAGTATAGCTTCACAGGGACCAAGTTACCTAGGAAGCGGAAGCTGATCCTCTCCGCCCTAAAAGCTAAGAGATGCTCAGAGAAGGGGGGAGTAGGGTATCTAGTATCTGTAGTCGACATCACTGTGGAGTCACAAAAGATGGAAGATATAAATGTGGTATGAGAGTTCCCAGATGTATTTCCAGAGGATATCCCAGGCCTACCATTGGACAGGGCTACAGAGTTTGTGATAGACCTTATGCCAGGTTCGACGCTGGTGTCTAAAGCACCTTACAGGATGGCCCCTACCGAGTTAAAGGAGTTGAAGACCCAATTACAAGAATTGTTAGATAAGGGTTTCATACGACCTAGCATATCGCCTTGGGGAGCACCTGTATTATTTGTTAAGAAGAAAGACAGAAGTGTACAGCTATGTATCGATTACCGTGAGCTGAACAAATTAACGATCAAGAATCGGTATCCTTTGTCTAGGATCGATGACCTGTACGATCAGTTACAGGGTGCAAAGGTTTTCTCGAAGATTGATCTCCGATCGGAGTATCACCAACTGAAGATCAAGGCCGGGGATATTCCGAAGATTGCTTTCAGGACAAGGTATGGGCATTATGAGTTTCTAGTTATGTCGTTCGGGTTGACCAATGCCCCAGCGTCGTTCATGGAACTGATGAACCGAGTGTTTCATGACATATTGGACACTTCGGTCATCATATTCATCGATGACATATTGATCTACTCAAAGGACAGAGAGATTCATGCAACACACTTGAGAGCAGCCCTACAACGGCTGAGAAAGGAGAAGCTTTATGCTAAGTTCAAGAAGTGTGAGTTTTGGCTGAAGAAAGTTGCTTTCCTGGGCCATGTAGTATCTGAAGACGGTATCAAGGTTGATCCAAGTAAGATAGCTGTTATAGTAGGATGGGAAGCACCAAAATCTATTGTGGAGATTCGTAGTTTCCTTGGGTTGGCTGGTTATTATAGAAGATTCATGGAGGATTACTCAAGAATCACTGTTCCACTCACCAGATTAACCAAGAAGGGGGAGAAATTCATATGGACAGACGAGTACGAGAAGTGCTTTCAGACTTTGAATTCACGACTAGTCTCTGCACCTATCTTGACCATCCCAGAACCAAGCGTACCGTTTACCTTATATACGGATGCTTCAGGGTTGGGTATCGGGTGTGTATTGATGCAAGGAGAACAGGTGATTGCTTACGCATCAAGACGGTTAAAAGAGCATGAGAAGAACTATCCTACGCATGATTTGGAGTTAGCAGCGGTTATACATGCAATCAAAACTTGGAGACACTACTTGTACGGTGAAAAGTTTCAAATTAAGTCAGATCACAAGAGCTTAACTTATTTTTTCACTTAGAAAGATCTGAATATGAGACAGAGGAGATGGCTGGAATTGTTAAAAGATTATGACGGTGACATCTAGTACCATCCGAATAAAGCAAATGTTGTGGCCGACGCCTTAAGCAGAAAGTGGGCATCGAAACCTGAGGCCGGGCCAAGTACAAATGCTGCATTGTGTGCTGCAGCCTCAAGTTCAATTGAAGGCGATAAAGAGTATATAATAGAGACTGCAGAAGATCCAGTCGAGCAAGGCTTAATTCATAAGTTCACCATGATGTTCGCAGCTTTGAAGATCTCACCGGATCTAGTTGATGAAGTCAAGGTAGCAATCCTACAGGATCCACATCTCAAGACAGTGTAAGAAGACCTAGAGAAGGGTAGTAGCAATCCTGACTTTACCTTGGGTTCAGACAAGGTACTCGGGTATTGTGGACGGTTATGTATACCTGAGAGTGAAGACTGCAATATCATAGATCGAGTTATGATTGAAGCTCATTACACCCCATATTCGGTACATCCAGGAAGTACCAAAATGTACCACGATTTAATAAGACTGTATTGGTGGAGGGGTATGAAAGCAGATATAGCTCGTTTCGTGTTCCAATGTCTAAATTTCCAGCAAGTCAAAGTTGAAAGGCAGAGACCCGCAGGTTTGCTACAACCACTACCAGAGCCTGCGTGAAAATGGGATTGCATTACCATGGATTTCTTCACTAGCCTACCTTTGACACCAAGGTCAGTAGATGCAGTTTGGGTAATCGTCGATCGACTCACCAAGACAGCTCAATTTATTGCGGTCAGACCTCAGTATACCATGGACAAGCTGGCCAAGTTATACGTTGATAATATAGTCAGACTTCATGGCCCCGGAAAGTATAGTATCTGATAGAGACCCTCGTTTTACATCAAAGTTCTGGGAAGGATTACAGAAAGCTATGGGAACCAAGTTGAAGTTTAGTACAACTTTCCACCCTCAGATAAACGGGCAGTCAGAAAGGACTACTCAAATTTTAGAAGATATGCTCTGAGCTTGTGCATTAGACTTCAAGGGAGCTTGGGACGAGAAGCTATCACTTATCGAGTTTGCTTATAACAACAACTACCAGGCTACAATTCAGATGGCTCCATATGGGAAAAAGTATCGAACACCCCTGTTATGGAACGAGGTGGGAGAAAGAAGAATTGTAGGACTGGAGTTTGTTGAAGAAACTTGTCGAGTGATTGATCAAATTAAGGAGAGAGTAAAGACACCTCAAGTTCGATAGAAGCACTATGCGGATAATCGACGTCGAGATCTGGAGTTTTCAGTGGGTTACAAAGTATTCTTGAAGATATCACTGGTGCGAGGTCTGAAAAGGTTTGGCAAGAAGGGGAAGCTATGCCCCAGGTATGTGGGACCATACGAGATATTGACCAGATGTGGTAATGTAGCATATCAATTGGCTCTGCCATCATCTATGTCAAGCGTTCATGATATGTTCCATGTATCATTATTGAAAAAGTATGTCAGGGATCCATCGCACATCTTGACAGCAGACCCCCCAGACTTGACTGAAGACTTAATATTTGAAGTGGTTCCTGTGATGCTCTCAAGCCAAAAGGTACAGAAAATTCAAACCAAGGATATCCATTATGTGAAAGTGCATTGGAAAAGCCAAGATCTCAAAGAAATTACTTGGGAAGAGGAGAGTGCGATGAGGAAGGAGTACCCTAACCTTTTCGACGATCAAGGTACGTTCAAATTTTGAGGCCGAAATTTCTTTTAAGGGTGGGGGAGTTGTGAAACCTAAATGCAAATTTCAGGACGAAATTTCTTTTAAGGGTGGGGAGTTGTAAGACCCGCACTCCATTAATATGGTCTAAACCTTGATTTCATGTCGTAGCAGGTCTTCCGATCATCACCGGGCCAGATGGGACGAGCGGATGGCAATCAGGTACAAAATCGGACCAAACAGACCAAAATAAGTATGATTTTACTCATACCGGTCGATGGTACCGGTCTTGGTACCGATCAACCGGTATGGTCTGCGCAGCAAACTACCAAGATCTAGAATTGGATCTCTGCGGGTCCCACTTTCCAATTTCAAACCCTAAGACTTTCCTAATCCTAAGAGGCTTCCTAAACCCTAATTCTTGCCTATTTAAATCCTCTAAGCCTCCTAGAATCCTTTCCATTATCTCTCATAAACCCTAGAGAGGAGAAGGAGGTTAGAAAGGAGAAGAAGCTAGGAAGAAGAAGAAAGTGCTGCCATTGCCGTCCGACGACGCTCACCTTACGCCAGTCGACGGTAAGTGTTTTAATCATTCTTCTTACTCTATGACTCTAGGATAGTTGTATGGGTGGATCAATACCATGCAAAGCAGGTATTGATCTAAAACCCTAATTGGCCATTAAACCCTAAATTTATGTCAAACCTTAGATTCGAGTTCTAGGATGATATTCATCGAAACTAGACTTGAATGAGTTGGAGATAACTCTAACTCAAAGCTCAGACTTAGAATGGATAGGAGAAACCCTGGAAACCATGGAGAATAATCAGCGGCAGTCGAAAAACCCAAAGTATGGTCTTCTGGAGACATACCGATTGACTATACCGGTTGCACCCTGTGCGACCAGTATGTTGCCACCGGTACCTTCCGGGGGGCTGGTCTGTGGGGACCGGCTGACCATACCGGTCGTCAATTTTTCCCACAGAGCTGCGACCGGTACATGCCACCGGTCAGCTCTGTAAGTGTAATTTTGTAACATTGTTGATTTTCCGACCAATGTGAAACCCTAAGAACTATTCTAATTGAACCCTAATATAATGTAGGACTTTGTGATAGCACGTTTGGATCTTGCGACGTAGAGCAAGCTATCAAACGAGCTTCAGGTAAGGGAATCTGACCTAAACCCTAATAATTAATGGACAGTAAATCGTTGTTAATAACCCTGAATATATAATGTGATGTTTGTGCATATTCACATGCCATCCTTTACTTTCAGTTATTATTATTGTTCATGCACAATAGGATGTGATTGTTAGGCATGTGATTGGTTTCGTTGGTGTGTGGAGTGGGGTATGGGGCCTGGGATCATTCCTCACACTGGCACTTTTGTAGTATTCTATTTTAACATGCTTGGTACGGGTGGGGTATCAGGGGAAGGTCGTGGTACAGTGGTCTCCGATGTTGATGTTGGCCTAGCCATGGTGATGTGGCACTATGGTCTCCGATGCCGACGCTGGCTTGTCCACGATGCTTTAGCTCTATCTCTATGTCATAGGGAGTTATGTTGGGATAGGGTCTACCTGCGTATTATTCTATCCTAGTGTGCTTGTTGCGGATAGGGTATCAAGGGGAGGTGAGGTATTGTGGTCTCCAGCCCGGCCTGCACGCTCTAGCTCTATCTCTATGCCGTAGACGGCTATGCTGGGATAGAGCCTACATTGATGACATATAGGATTGGTTAGTTGCGAGCCCAGTTTGTAAGCCCTGGCCAGTAGGGGCTTAGGTACTGGTATTGGTGGAGTTTCAGGGAAGGTGCGGGTATACCTTAGCTCTATCTCTATTCTATGATGGGTGCATGTGGGTCGGTGGTGGTGTGATCTACTGTGCGGTGCCACACACTCGTGTATAGAGGTGCGGGGGCCACCAAACCTTTCTATAGTACATTGCAAACTTAAACCAAACCACAACATAAAATGATTGTTACTCATGCATAATATTGTAAAACTGTTTGATTGTCATACTGAGCTAAGTTGTGAGCTCACCCTTTATATATACATTGTTTTTAGATGTTGATGCAGGTTACACGGTGGACGATTATATGAACGCTCCGGCGTATGGTGGTGTTGCTGCTTTGGATGTACAGGCAGGAGAGGACGAGCATGACGCTTCATGCGAGTGCCCTTTCTGCGTGTACCTTTGATTGACTATTATTTATTTTCAGTTATTTTCAGTTGATATTAAAAGATGTAAGGATATTTAGTTATGCTTGGGATTTGAATAATTGGATACTTTATTTAAATTTATCAATAGATACTCAGTTCATTTTATTTAAAGACTTCCGCTGTATCTATTTATATTATGATTGTGGTTATGTGCAATGGTTTGTATGAGTGGACACGGTCTATTCGAGATCCTGGTGTGAACCGTTGGTTCAGTGACGGTTCATTCACACCATTCTGGTTGGTTCAAAATTGGGGTGTGACACATATAGTCAAGGCCGCAGTGGAGCTCATACCAGGGGTCGAAGTGGGACCTTGGATCATGACAGCAGGTGAAATGGCAGGGCCTTTGCCTTTGGTGTTGTCCTCTGTGGGTAGGTCGGAAGGTGAAGATTGTACTGGCATAAAGGTGGTGGTTATCTAGGGAAAAGTGGAAGGGGCTAAAGGGGAAAGTCTCCGAAAAGGGGTTGAAAAGAGGTTACCATGGTTGAATCTGTAGGAACCGATGGTAAACCTGTGGGTGCTATAGTAAAGGTTGCTATGCTTGAGTGTTGTGGTGTTACTGCGACTGTGGTGCTTGCTGTAGTCTGTGCTGCACCTGGAAGAGAACCGGTGGCGAGGCTTGCTTCTGTGGAACTGGGAGGGGTGTGAGTAACCTCCGGGATGACGGTTATAGTGGTGATGAGAGAGGCACTGCTTGAAAGGCTGGCGGGCGCAAAGACGATGGTCACATCTGACAGGGGCAGAGATTGCAGTGGCGGAGGACCGGTCGGAATCCTCTGCAGAATGTCCTGAGGAATGTCCTCAGGATAGATGAGTCTGGGGGTCTCAGTGACGATCTTCCTTCTCTTTGATTGATGCAATGTCTCTAAAATAGTTGCCTGGTCGTCATCCTCTGCACAAAATAGAAAAGACGAAACACTCAGAACTGTAGTGTTGGAGGTTGATACATTAAAAAATGGAAAGTACAAGAGAACAGAATATACCATCCTCTGCGATGGAAATGATTGGAGGGACAACCGGCTCTTCTGTATAGGTTGTGGGATCGAAACCTGGAGAAGAAGATCCCCCTGTAGACTCAAGTTCGGTGGGCGGAAATCAAAGCACAAAGTAAAGTAAAGAATGAAGGACAAGTTAGTATTATCAGGGGTCAAAAGGGAACTTACTCAGCCCGTACAGGAACAAGAACTTTTTGTGGCCAGGTCCTTGTATTGGACTGCTTTTCCTCTTTCTTCTGCCCTTTGAAGGGTCTCTATCTCAAGCGATGTT
Organism: Protea cynaroides; assembly: GCA_028583415.1. Lineage (NCBI taxonomy): Eukaryota > Viridiplantae > Streptophyta > Magnoliopsida > Proteales > Proteaceae > Protea > Protea cynaroides. The sequence continues at coordinate 8,386,555 of CM053270.1, read as the reverse complement.
AAGATTGGGGCGACCCCTACCATTGAGGGTCGATAAACTGTCATCAATTACCGATGGGAAAGGTGTGCATGCCCATTAGGCTATGGCCTCGTCTCACTATGGCCCCGAAGAATTTATCCTTCCAGTGGGGGACTGAGGAAGGGGTGGATTCGACCATGGTGGAAACCACATCTAAATTCCTACGGAAGAAGTAATAGGTGCCATTCGGCTTGGTCTTGTGGGTCCGGGGGTTATTCCAAGTAATCACCCCTAGGTCAAATAAAAACTGGAAGAACCTCAGAGTGGGAGGCTCGCGGCAACAGAGGAAAAAGATGATGAAGGAATGGATATGGGCCCAGGAAGCTGGGTAGGGTCCAAGCCATAATAACCCAAGATCTCGAATATGAGAGGGTGGCAAAGGAAGCAGAAATTAGATAGGAACATATTGTAATTTATCACCATCTTTTGAGAAAAAAGATGGCAGGCTCGGTCTTCGGGTTTCGAAACTATCAGCTCAACATAGTCAGGAATTAGGAAAGAAGCCCTAAGATCCTGGAGTTTGGACTCAGTCATTAGGGATTTCATGGAAGATACCACACAGTAAGGACCGGTCTCACCAGAGGCATCATGGGGAGGACTGCCGAGGTTACCGCTTGAGCTACTCTCACCTTGGGTAGATCGCCAGATTTGCGATAAACGCAGGGCAGGCTCAGAAGCACGGCTGACAATGGCCTTATCACGAGCCATGACTAGTTAAAGGTGAAATAATGGAAATCAAAAAAGAATAAAGGTTGGAACTTCTCAAAAGACAAGTAGATGATCGGAAACCCCTTGTGATGATGAAAGAGCACTCTGCGCAAGATCAGATACACCGAATGGAAAAGCTTAAGGCAATGTAAATCCTCAGAGAGCATTGTAGACGTTCAAATGTGAGGAAGAAAAATAGAGAAGAAGGCAGAATTTTATAAGTTAGCTGACAGGCAGGTCCCATGTAAGACCCACACTCCACTAACTTGGTTTAACCGTGTCATGCCAGGTCTTCCCATCATTCTTGGACTAAGTGGACGAGCGTGTGAAGTAGATCACAAACCAGGTATAAACATCGACTCAACACCCAAAATTGTATACATATGGTCGCATACCTGGGTAGGTACGGTCGACATATGGTAAGAATGAAGATCACAAATCCAAGACCCCACGGTTGATGATTTTGACCCTACGATCGACGGGTTCTGCGACTGTAGCCATCGATTGTGATGAGACCCCAGATCAGACTCTGAGTTTTGGAAACCTTCCAAAACTAAGGGAATTCTTTCCTAATTGAAAGAGGACTTTATATAGAGAGTTTTCCTCTATATAAAGGACGTCCCTCAGCCCTTTTTCACTCTTTTAGAACATTAGTAAACCCTAGAGAAAGAAAAGGGAAGAGAAATAAGAGAAGGAGAAGAAAAAAAGGCTAAGGAGAGGATTTTGCTGAGAAGAGATTGACTCTCTATCACAGGCAAAGTATGAATCTAATCTCTGGAGATGTAAACTTTAAGGAATAAGCCTTTTATAGAGGTTAGGATATATCAACCTATTATGATCTATGTGATTCCTTGAGAAAATCCCAAGGATAACCAGGAGGGATGAGTTTAATGATTAAGCTCGATAAGAAACTACTAATGAAGGCCATAGGATGACTTTAGAATAAGTTCAATTGAAGATCAGAGGATTTAACCCAGGAAGAACTCGAATTGCATGTCGTTTGTGACCAAAAATCTCAAGGTCGTAGCTACAATCGACCATAGCATGACCAGCATGACCAGAGGATCGACCATAGACATTCGAGAAAATTCAGGAATCATATGGTCGCAGCTATGGTCGCACTATATGTGACCGTAGGGTATCGACCATAGGCAGTAAGGTCGACACAGTATAAGACCATAAGACCAATCAGATACCTATCAGTGCTCTGTTTTGATTTTCTACTACTGTAATATGGTACATATGAACCCAAACTCAAATTCATATAACTTTTAGGTTGTTAAATCAATTCAAAGAGAATTTCAAGGCTTGGAAGGAGATCGAGTATTGCTAAGAGGTGAGGAAACAAGACCTAAACTAATTGGATAATAATAAACTGTTTACTTTTATTGAGTCCAATGCCATGATTGATTCTATACATGTATGTATATAATGTGCATCTCACATGTCATCCAATATTCCTGCTATTACTGTTCATGCATATTTAATTCTATTTATTTATAACATGATGATGATGATGATGCTATGAATAGGCATGTGATTGTATGTGTGTGGTTGGTGTGTTGGATGCGAGTAGAGCATCAGGGGGAGGACGTGGCATGGTGGTCTCTGACCTCGTCACCAAACTCTAGCTCTATCTCTACTCAAGTCTTGCTCACTAACATCGTCGTATCGTCATTACCTTAGTAGAACTATTACCTTGTAGGGCATCAGGGGTGGTGGTCCTGGACCGTGTGGTCTCTGACTCTGTCGGGGGACCTTAGCTTTATCTATATGGACGTATTAAGGGATGCTGGGGTGAGGCCTTGGATACATTGTTAGGCATTAGTATTGGTTAGTTGCGAGCCCAACTTGCAAGCCCTTGCCAACAAAGGCTTATGTGTTGGTATGGGTAAGGCATCAGGGGAAGTATTGATGGTGTTTGATCCGGACACTTTAGCTCTATCTCTATTCCATGGTGGGTGCGTGTGGGAGGGCAATGGTGTCACACCCCAATTCTAGTCTAAACAGAATGGTGTGATCAACCACCAATAAACCAACGGCTTACCCAGGATCTCGCATAGGTCGTACCCACCATATCAAACCATACACACATTCCACATTAATAATCAGAGGTAATAAACAAATAAGTGGAAGTCTTACAGATAATGAACTGAGAGTCTAACAGTGATAAATAAATATTTAATCCAATTATCTCCAAACCACAAGACATAAAAATAAATAATCAATTACATATCCGATGTTCAAATTATAACTAAACTTAAGCAAAAACACATTGGTTGCACTTGCATGATGAATCATGCGCATCTTCTTCATCTTCTACGTCCATCGCAGTAACGTGTCCATACATCGGTGCATTCATATATTCTTTAATAGCAGGAAATGCATCATCAACTAAAAATATTCGACGTTGAAAGGGTGAGCACACATCATGGCTCAGTAAGCAAACAATGCAACAAATATATGCACGCATTCAATTCATATCTTTGGTCGGGTTAATAAGTTTGCAATGTGTTATAGAAAGGTTTGGTGGTCGCCGCACCTCTATACATGAGTGTGTGAATCTGCCCAAAGGATCAAACACCATTGTCGTCCCACATGCACCCACCATGGAATAGAGATAGAGCTAAAGTATCCGGATCAAACACCGCCAACACTTCCCCTGATGCCCTACCTATACGAACACGTAAACCCCTATTGACGAGAGCTTGCAAACTGGGCTTGCAACTAACCAATCCTAATGCCAAACAGTGTACCAAGGCCTCATCCTAACATCCCTCAATATGTCCATAGAGATAGAGCTAAGGCCCCCCGGCAGAGTCAGAGACCACACGGTCCGAGACCACTTCCCCTGATGCCCTACGACGTAATAGTTCTGCTAAGATAATGGTGATACGACGATGTTAGTGGGCAAGACTTGAGTAGAGATAGAGCTAGAGTCTGGTGACGAGGTCGAAGACCACCATGCCACGTCCTCCCCGTGATGCGCCACTCGCATCCAGCACACCAACCATACACATACATTAACATGCCTATTCCTAGCATCATCATCATCATCATGTTATAAATAAATGAAATTAAATATGCATGAATAGTAATAACAAGAATATTGGACAACATGTGAGATGCACATTACAAGCATATACGCATAGAATCAATCATGGCATTGGACTCAATAAAAATAAACAGTTTGTTATTAACCAATTAGTTTAGGTCTTGTTCCCTCACCTGTTAGCAATTCTCGATGTCCTTCCAATCCTTGAAATTCTCTTTGAATTTATTTAACAACCTAAAAGTTATATGAATTTAAGTTAAGGTTCATATGTGACATGTTACAGTAGTCGAAAATCAAAACAGAGCACTGATAGGTGTCTGATTAGTCATATGGTCTCATGCTGTATCGACCTTACTGTCTATGGTCGATACCCTACGGTCGCATATGGTGCCATCGTAGCTGTGACCATATGATTTTTGAAATCTTCCCGAATGCCTATGGTCTATCCTATGGTCATACTGGTCATCATGCTATGGTCGACCGTAGCTGCGACCTTGAGATTTTTTGTCACAGTTTACAAGCAATTTGAGTTCTTCCTGGGTCAATTCTTCTGTTCTTTAATGGGGTTTATTCTAAGGTCATCCTATGGCCATCATTAGTAATTTCTTATCAACCCTAATCATCAAATTCACTCCTCATGGTTCTCCTTGGGATTTTCTCAAGGAAATCACATAGAACATAATAGGTTGATATTTCCTATCTTTCATAGAAGTCTTATTCCTTAGAGTTTACATCCCCAGAGATTCATTTCATACCTTGGCCTGTGATAGAGAGCCAATCCCTTCTCAGCAAATTCTTCTCCTTAGCTTTTTCTTCTTCTCTTTCTCTTCCTTCTCTTCCTTCTCTTTCTCTAGGGTTTACTAATGTTCTAAAAGTGTGTAAAAGGGCTGAGGGATGTCCTCTATATAGAGGAAAACTCTTCATATAGAGTCCTCTTTCAATTAGGAAATCAATCCCTTAGTTAAGAAAGTTTTCAAAACTCAAAGTCTGATCTGGGTTCTCACGGTCGATCATAAGGTCACATAAATGGTCGACCATAGGGTCGAAATCATTGATCGTGGGGTTCTGGATTTGAGATTTTTGGTTCCCTTCCTTATGGTCGACCATACCTATCCAGGCATGCGACCTTAGATATGTTTTTAGTGTTTTTTACTCGATTCTCATACCTGATTTGTGATCTATCTTCACACCTCGGTCCACTTGGTCCAGGAATGATGGGAAGACCTGGCACGACATGGTTAGACCAAGTTAGTGGAGTGCGGGTCTTACAAATGGTGTTTGATCCATTGGGTGGATTCACACACTCATGTATAGAGGTGCAGGGGCCACCAAACCTTTCTATAGCACATTGCAAATTTAAAAACCAAGCCAAAGATATGAATTGAATGCATGCATATATTTGTTGCATTGTTTTGTTTGCTCATTGAGCCATGATGAATGCTCACCCTTTCGACGTCGAATATTTTAGTTGATGATGCAGGTCCTACTGTTGAAGAATATATGAATGTGTCGACGTATGGACATGTTGCCGCCATGGATGTAGAAGCTGTTGAAGATGCGCATGATTCTTTATGCAAGTGCAACCAGTGCATATTCGATTAGTTTAGCTATATTTGATTATTGGAACATGTAATGGATTAATTATTTTTATGTCTTGAGTTTTGGAGATAATCAGATTATTATTTATTATCATTGTTAGACACTCAGTTTATTATCTGTAAGACTTCCGCTTATTTGTATATTATCTCTGATTATTATCGTGCGATGTGTGTGTGAATTGATATGGTGGGTACGACCTATACGAGATCCTGGTTGAACTGTTGTTTATTGGTGATTCATCGCACTAATCTGGTTAGACCAGAATTGGGGTGTGACATCCCATCTGGCAGTCATGATGGTTTCGAGCGGTGTGACCATCATTCAAAATCGCAGATATGACGCTTGGACAAGGAAGAGATGCGTGGATGGTCACGATGGATGAAAAATGGCAGGATTGATGTCGATAGATCAAAATGATGGTTCGATCAAAACAGAAACGTTGCTGGGTGCATTCAATCAAGGCTCATTCAGACTATTACGGAACGTTACATACATTGCACAAGGGAAGTGGGCATTCAAATTTTGAGAATGTGAAAGAGAATGTGGCTCATAACTACTGTATCAATAGGGAACTGCTGAGATATATCCACGTGCGGAAGAAGGAAGCACTTTCCCCTCCATAAATGTGTCTCTTTTGATCGAAACGACGCGGAGGAGGCAAAGGGGTTCTGTTGGGGGAAAATAATAATGGATACAAATCTAATGTCAATTGAGAATCTAAGATGATCCTCAAGAAAAGGACACGTGGCATGCATCTAAGGTGCGAGGTATGAAAAGAAGAGATGTTCGAAAAAGGAACTTGTGTTCGACCCCTCCAGGCTGATCCAGACATGATGGGACAGATTGATGGGAGTAGCTGGGCATTTAGTGGTCCGCCATTAATGTTCATAAATACTGACACCAAGCATAAATGCCAAGTAGGTAGATTTGACTAGCCAGATCACCATATCATGGACTGAATCAGCAAAAAGCAAGACCGGTAATCGATAGAGTATAAGGACAGAGACAAGCATCAGAAAATATGGAGGATGTGGACTATAAGGGGGTCGAAGAAGGCCAAGGGGGGTCGTAAATGGCTGACAAGACATCCTAGTGCCACCCTAAGGGTTCATAACCCCTCGAACCTACTGTTTCCTAGGTGGCTGATGATCGAGATGGTGGTAGGTGTAGAGAAGCTTGTCTGGGAAGCTTCCTCTTGAACTTATATATAGCAAAAAGGGAGAACATCCTGGTAAGGTATTAGTCCTCTTGTGTTGTTACTCCCTCTATTGTTCTAAGATCTCATTTAACCAGAGAGGAAGGGAAGATGGTGGAAGTTTCAGTATCTCAAGGAACCCCCATTTTCAAGGAGCTCTAGTGTTCCACTAAGAGCTCCATACTACGTGTCCTTGGAAGTCTCTAACTTTAGCATCGGAGTGGCCCCGGGGTATATCCCATCCACTTTCTTGTTGTGTAGGTGTTCCAGTTACATGGCAAGATCGGGGAAGCTGAACGGATTCCACCGACAACAACCCTCTCATCAAAGTCTCTGAGCTCTCGACCCTTCTTCCGTCCGTGGATTCTGGCGGACCATTTGCACCATCATCACGACATTGCCTAACTGTTATCCGATTTTCCCTCGTTCCAAACTAATAGAGGTTCCTCGATCTCCCCATCTGTGCGATCATCGACGTGATGATGAGCTTGACCCTCGAAACGACTCAAAGATTCCAGATCCCGATTATCAGTTTCTTTACCTCCGGTGCTTGTTCCACCACCATGGAGTATGTATTGTGGACTATCCAGCCCCCCTGATAACTCGACACCTGGCCTGATTATAGCCCTTCCTGGTTTGCCGCAGGATATGAGTTTTAACTTTTCTAATCTGAACCACCGTGATCCGCCTCCAACCCCACACGATCATGGCGGCCGAGGACTTCAACCACTGCACCATGGATCACCTCCGTTGGAGAATAGAGACATCACTAAAGAAGAGAGACTTCACCGAAGATATTCCAGATCAGTTATCCCATTTTGGACTCGTTGTAAAGAAAGAGTCATTTGCAAAATAAATAGAGAAAATACCAAAATCAAAGGAAATAGTGTTGGGTGTAAAAAGGTCATTTTCACTTTTTTGTCAGTTACTTAACGTTTGGGTGTCAATAGGGGTGTTAGTGTAATTATCGTGAAAAAAAAGTAGATGTATATTATTAAGCCAAACCATAGGGAGGTGGGTGAAATTTTTCTCTTTTTTTTGGTAGGAGGGGAGATAAGTAAAGGTTTTTTTTTTTTTTTTTTTTTGTTTAAAACATCAATCCATTGATAATCAAAAGAGCGGATTACAGCCAAGAAGCATCCTTCTTACATAAAGTGAGGAGCCAGGGAGTGGAATTTAGCAATAAAGTCATCCTCAGAAATGACTCAACCTTTCGAATCAAGGTATGAACCACCAAGTTGGCATCTCTTGCAATAAAAAATAAAAAATAAAAAAAATTAACAGTTGATACCAGATGAAGCCAAATGAAGAATGTCATTATAGATATAGTATACAAGCCATTCTGGGCAAGTTGAGAAAAAAAAAAAGTGTTGGACAATATAAAGCCAAATTTAGCTAAAGCATCTAGCTACCATATTAGTAGATCTCTTAATATATTTAACATTAACATATTGAAATGATTCAGCCTGGCGGAAAATTTCTTCCATCACTGATATTGCTTCAAATAGAGGATTACCTTTAGAAAGGTCTTTTTAAAGAAAGAGAAATGGATGCATGAGGCGGGATAGATCCCTAATTTATTGATGACCTGGGGCATGCAAAGGACACTATGTGTTGGGCAAGCTGGTCATTGGAAATTTCAAATCAGTCGTATGGTTGATCTTGTATTGTAATTTTTGCCACGTTTTCAAGTAAGTGAAGAATTATTTAAAGATCGATTTGTAATTAATAAGGTTTGGATTAAAATTTAATAATGGTTGGATTAAATAACTATGATTCTTTCTGTAACTTTACTTGTAATTTAACTATTAAAAGAAAGTCATAGGTTGGGAAGCGCTTGTAACGTAGTGGTGGTTGCTTGCTAGCCAAGATGTTTGATGCAAGTCTCTAGAGGCCGAGTATTTGAGACTCTTCTAACCCCCATTCAGAGGAAGGCCATCCACTTTTTTCATCCCTTCTCCTCCCTCCTCTCCATGGGTCCCATTGGGTGCCCAATCTTCCTCTGAGTCACCTTTGTGGTGAATCGTGAGTCTATTTTGCATTGAAAGGGTTGTACTTAGTGCATGAAGCTTTTAGTATAGTTTTGGGAGAAGTTTATGAACACATAAGGGTGTTAAATGATCTATAATCGGTTAAACAGTCCGATGCAGTCTAAAGAAAGGTAAAATCAAAACCAAATTGAATAACTAAAAGGTGTCAAAATTAAAATCGAAACAAAAAAGTAGTTTATCGGTTTTTAATCGGTTTTTCGTTAAACGGTTTTACTGATAGTCTATAAGTTTTTTTTTACCAGACTTTTTTTTTATTTTTTTTATTTTGTGTTTGATTTGTTATCCCTCCAGCAAGATCTCGTGAAAATTCTTGCGAGGGCAAAATTCGACAGCTCAGTATGTTTCATGGTGGATTATCTCTGCATATCATCTGTACCGATTTGCATTCCTTATTAGGACATTTTAGTAACGAGATGACCATTGATTCAATTACTGACAGAAAAGAAAGGAAGGAGTAGGAGGAAGAGAAAGAAGTAGAGGAAGAACAATTGAAAAGGTGGGGGTGAGAGAAGCTCACAGAAAGGCAAAAAAGGGGATTTGTAAAGAAGAGAATGAAAAGATCTAGAAAATAAAATAGATAATAATGAGGGATTTGAGATTTATAGCTCACACCAGAAGTCTTATCGATGGTATGTGCCAAAGAAGATCGGTGGTTATCGTATGTGTTCATGCGAGTTTCCAGAAGTCTTACCGACTTTCTGATAACCAAGGATAATTCAGGCAAATAGTTGCAATCTTATAGAACAAATGAGAGAATGAATTTTGAGTCATGACCGCATGAGGGAATGAGAAATGGGAATGAATGAGAGAATTTAGAGGGGTAGGTTTTAGGGTTAGGGTTAGAAATGGATGTAAATGGTCTAAACAGATAAACCCTTATACAGTTTGACCGGTGCATAATAGTTTGCAACTGTAGTTTAAACGGTTTAAAACTGAACTGAATCGATTGAGTAAATAGTATGAAAATCCAAATCAAAATCGAATCATTTACTACACGGTTTCTCAGTTCCAATAAAAACGGCCTGGTCCGATTTCGATAAACAATTCTGATCCAAAAGTTGCGCCTCAATCCGTGGTCTTATCTCCACTTTGCAGAATGACTATTTTAGCATCCAAAAAAAAAAAAAAAAAACAACCCAACTCTACCGTTACTTTTCAAAGCCTTTGAGATTCCTTACTTTTAGTACACATGGAGAGTACCATACCGATTCAAGTTGATTCCACGGCCAATGAATACATGTCACATGTTTATCCATATTGAAATTGGATTCGTATGGCTAGGGGTGTCAATTTTGGGATCGAACCGGTAGCTCAGACCAAGCCGGTACGGATTAAATCAAAATCGACCCGGGCCAAACTGTTATCAAACATGTTTCAGGTTGAAGTATGGCATATCCTACTGGTCCTGCTCTGGACTAGTCCGAAACAAGCAGAAAAAACAGACCAATGAGTCCAAACCAAACAACTCAGGCTAAATCGATTTAGACCAAATATTAAACCTTAGTTTTACTATTTTAGCCTTATGGATAACCTTAATGGGTATCTTACGGGGCTTTCAATCCGAACCAGTCCGATAACCACCCAATAAGTTGAGCCTGATAACAAATTGAAACCAGATCAGTCTGTTAGTTAATGTGCATAGTGTAGCTTACCCTGCCCGAATATCTTTATGGACATGTTTCAGTTAGGCTCTATAAAGTCCGACACCGATTTGATCCAGACCGATCCATTGACACTTTAGGTATGGCGATACCGATTACTATAATCTTACGTGAGAGAGAGAGAGAGAGAAAGGAGTCATTGGTGACCTTAGATGAGAGAGAGTGAGTCATTGGTGGGGACCACAGGTTTGGTAATTAATTCTGAATACTTTGCTACCATGATTAAACGTGACGCTTAATGAAACACGTACGTAAGGGCTATATACTATATTCTTACCACAAAAAAAAAAGGGTAATATACTATATAGCTACTCAAACCCTAGATTGCGGTAATAAATAAAGGTAAACTCCTTGTAAACCTTAATTAATCTACACGCTTCACAGTTGTAAACACCTCCACTTGCGTATCCGTTACTTCTCATTCAAGTCAAATTTTACATTGTAATTTATTCATTTATTTATTTAAGGTTATTAAATTAATCATAGTATATATGGTATAAGCGGGCATTGATTGTGGGGGCCGGTGATAATCGTTAGCTCTCTTTCGGACATGATCAACCCTTCATTTGGCATCGAGACTTCACATGAAATGTCATCTGTGATCGAGATTAATCAAAAGCTGATAATCTTCACATTAATATGGACTTTGATTAGGAGATATGATCACATGAAAACATTGAGATGTGGGTATCTGTGGAATATCATATTAATCCTCCTCTCCCTCGTTAAATAGTCATGGCATCCTTTGTTTCCCTTCACCCTAGGTGACAACGAAAAAAGAAAAATTTGAAGACTACCCAAAGGAAAAAGGTGAAATAGTCATTTCACTTAAACCACAAACATATCTCAAGTCACAGCCATAGAACTGAAAATAATTGTGATGGACCATCCGATTGTTTCATTTATTTTACATAAATAGTGGTCATTTTTTTAAGGAGTGCTCTAAGCACCATCTCCCAACAGGAATGTGAAATGATCATACCATCCCTAGTCATTTTACATCCCTTGTGAGATGGTGCAGGGTGTTATGGGACAATATTCTTTTTCTTTTTATTTTTATTTTATAATATTTTCACCAAAGGAAGGTTTCTATGGATCCGCATCCTCTCCTCCTAGAACCGGACAGCCACAGTTTTATCCGGATGGCCGCCACGTGGCTCTCGGGTGAATCCGAGACCCATGTCCCAGCCGACACTCAGCCGACAAGCCTGTCGGCTCGGACGTGAGTCTCGGATTCACCCAAGATTCACTTGACAGCCATCCGGGTAAGGCTACAGCGTCCTCCTAGAATCACTGGGAGGAGACGATGTGAATCCGATTTATACAATGCCAATATGACCTGCCACACCAATGGGAACGTAGTAAATGCTAGAGAAATTACTTGATTATTCATTTTTGAATTTTATTTCATCAATCTATCCATTCCATGTTTACTATGCAAAAAAATCCTCTCCCACCCACCTGTCGCCGGCCAAGGGCGGGATTTCAGCCAGCCCACCTCCTCATGTATTGGTAGGCAGGTCAACTGATCCCCAACCCTTAGATCAGCAGCAGGAACTTTCTGCCGCGGGAGAGGATTTCAGTCCGGTTTACTATAACAATAATACCTAAAAACGAGATGTGTATTTATTGATTTTTGACCATAAAAATTTATTAGAGCAAACTATCCTAGTTGTTTTTTACCAGAAAAAAAATAAAAAATCTATCCTGGTCAAAGTGTGTTCGTGGGCGGTTTGATAACGTGTACATGGGGAGCAGTAGTGGAAAAATATTGAAAGGGTGCATGGCACATGAATAGCCAGCTTAGACCCTACTTCCCAGGGCATCACACACATTCATTACGGGATCCAAAGTTCCAAGAAAAATAAATTAATAATATTATTATTTAATTGAATATCCAAGTTGGCATTCCTGGGATGCCACGTCAAACCTTGTACTAATTCCCTAAGCTTCTTCTATATAAAGGGTTATAATTCTCCATGTATCTTCCAACCAAACCTGTGGTCCTATGGTTGGTCGGTCGATCCATCTCTGTCTGTCTCTATCCTCTGTAAAGATGATGATTCCAATGATGAAAGTGAGAAGAGCAGAATGGGTCCCTATCGTTAATGTGTTGTTTGTGTTGGGTGTGGTGGCAGTGTGCATGTGGATGAACACTAGTATCGGAAGCGTGAATGCTGCAATCACGACGCAGCGCACAGGTTTGGTTCGGAAGTACTATAAGATCCATGAGACATGCCCCGCCGCCGAGCAGTATGTCCGCCACGAAGTTGAGATCTTCTACAAAAATGATTCCACCATCACTCCCAAGCTTCTTCGCTTGCTCTATTCTGATTGCTTTGTCACTGTGAGTCTTTCTCATCATTTCTACGTTTTTCTTTTCCTTCTTTTGTATTGGGACTGACTATTTTACGGGAAGATTCCAAAACTTAAGTATTTTATTCATACGATAAAAGTTTTATAAAAGTTTTATAGTTGATGGAACATGTTAAATCAAGTTATTAACTAATTATAACATATATTTGGTTGACTCAATCTATTACCTGTGGATTACGTTGTGCTCAAGCATAAAGAATCCGTTTATTTTATTTTATTTTTTAATTTTAAAGAACTAAATGGATGAATTGTCATTATTTGGTGATTAAGGATATTAATTTGAACTATCCGCTAAGATTTCTCAAGTCATTGTTTAGTTAAAATCAAAATAATTATTGCTGGTGAGACTAGTTTGAGCCTAAGGGTGTTAATCGAATGATTTGTTTCGGTTTCTATCATTACGATTTGAGTCAATGGGAACATGGAATGAAGTGTCAGTACGGTTTGTATACAGAGAAATCCACGTGGTCAGTGAGGAGACAAAGTATAGGTAAATCATACACATTTCTAATCTTTTTTTTTTTTTCAAGGGATTCATTAATGGAGGGAAGAGGAAGATAGACAAATTAAAGGGTGTCAATGTAACTTCCACAACCCTTTAGAGAACTTATTAATTTTTATAATACATTAATTTTTCAATGTTTATATAAAAGAAGGGACCTCAAAAGAATTATTGTATTATATGTTTGATAGATTTTCAGGTATAAAAGTATTAAATTGAATCAGCCTATATATGAAGTGGATTAAAAGACTTTGATTTACGCATCCATTCATAAACATTTAGCATATCAGAGTTTTTTTTTTAAACATTTAGTATATGAATAGGCGAAGTCCTAAGAAAAATTGAAGTAACGACCTGTTCATTTTAAGGTGTTGGTCTTTTGTTAATTGAATTATCCTTTTGAGATGCATATCAAAGTTTGTATGAAGCTTAACAAGTGGGATTTTCAGCCAAAAAATAAAAAAAAAATAAATAAATAAAAATTGGATGAATCCATGCTTCCCATTCGAATATTGTGAGAACTTCCTGGCCTTATGCGCACTCTACATCCGATCAGTTTTATACACAATTAATGACAGATTCCAAGATCTGACGGCTGAGAAAAAAAGATCATGCTGATTATTATATTTTGATGTGGTATAGGGCTGTGATGCGTCGATCCTCCTTGATGGGACAGAATCTGAGAAAACGGCATCTCAGAACGTCGGACTTGGAGGATTCATTGTCATCGACAAGATCAAGGAGGTCCTTGAAGCAAGATGCCCTGGAGTCGTCTCTTGTGCTGACATCCTAAACCTTGCTACCAGAGATGCCGTCCATTTGGTATATTAATTATAACTTCTCATCTCTCTCTCCCTCTCTCTCTCTCTCTCTCTCTCGGAACTGAATCCTCTCCCGCGGCAGGAGATTCTTGCCGCTGATCCAAGGGCTGGGGATCAGTCGGCCCGCCTATCAATACATTGGGAGGTGGGCCGGCTGAAATCCCGCCCTTGGCCGGCGGCAGGTGGGCGGGAGAGGATTTGGTTGCCTCTCTCTCACTCTCATCTCTCTCACTCTCAGAGTGTGTGGCTGACCAGTCAACCCGGCCTGTTTTCCAACATTTGCATTGATGATGGGCTACAAATTTCCAACCCAATTCAAATCTAGGTCTGATAACCATGGTTTGAGGTAAGGGTGTCAAAAATGGGCCAGGCCCGGTAGCACTGACCGAGTCAGCCCGATATAACCCGAACCCAGTTCTGACTGAACCTTAATGGATAGGTTTCGGTCTCTGCTTGTAAAGCCCGACACCGTTTCAGTCCAAATCGAAATCAGACCGGACCAGTCCGTTAAGAAGCCCAAACTAGCCCGAACCAATAATACCTAACCCGAACACTGGTAAGGTCCATCCGGGATCAGTTTCTTAATTTTAATGGTTTTAAATTTTGATGGATTATATTACACTGTTATAGTTCACTTCTTGATCTGAAAGATTATATGAATCTATAGTTGAAAAGAGTATGTTAATTGTTACAATTTACTGAATTACATGCATATAGAAGGAATGATGCTAATTTTATAGATAGAAATAATAAAATAGACTATATATCTTACATATAAAATAGGTCCGATAAGCTTGATAAGTCCGGTCCGGACCGAACCAGCCCGAAATCACCTCAATAAGTCCAGCCCGATAACAAACTGACACCGGACCAACCCAATAGTTATTGTGTCCAGTGTAGCCCAACCCAGCCCGAACTCTTAATGGACATGTTTTGGGCTGGGCTTATAAAATCCGACACCGATTTAGCCTGGATCGAAACCGGCCCAGACCGACCCGTTGACACCCTTAGTTTGAGGACTCAAGCACAGATCGGACAAATTGGCCGATTCGAGGCCGATCCCATTTCACTCTCAATCCCTAAATGCATGTACTCTGTAGTCGATTGTAGGGTTTGGAGGCCCGTTTCAGGCTGATCTAACATGAAATGAGTTTGGATCATTTGTCTGTATGTACGAGTACTTTCTATGGGATTCCATCTCCGTCGATATAGTGTGGGACCCACCTCTAAAGTGTGAAACCACTGAATATAGACGATGATGAGATCGTAAAAAAAATATAAATACATGCAGACGAACTATTCTCACATGAAATTGCCGATCTCATGACACTCTGAATGCCTTGTTAATTGCTTGCCATGTGGCAACATATTAAATTACAAAGTTCGCCAAATTTTGGTAATAATTTTATCAGAACCCAAAAATATGTTAAATGAATACTACATCTGTTTAAAAAGATTATGTAGACGACCCTGTACCAAAGAGAGGAAAGTATTAATAAGTTAATAACATTTCTGTCGCTGTATCGGACGAAGAATCCATAAGCCCATCTTACATGTATAGGGCACGTGCATAAAAACCCTAGTCCTTACTTTTATAATAATTTTATGAGTAAAATGAAAGGGCTAAATAGTCATTGTGGGTGAATAAACAGGCTGGTGGACCATCTTACCCTCTTCTCTTGGGAAGAAGGGACGGGTTTGGATCAAGTGCGGCAACGGTGGACCTTCCATCACCTTCCATCTCATGGCAAACATCGCTGGCATACTTCAAATCAAAAGGTCTAGATGTGCTGGACATGACTACTCTCCTAGGTATTATACAAAGATATCCTTCTATTTTCCTTTCAATAAACGTTTATTAGATGCCCAAATATAACCCTTTTGATATATTTTGGGTAGGAATTGGATCTTGTCTTGTCATCCCCAGCCGCTGAATTACTGCTAGAGAAAATGAAATATTATTTTGAATTGGTCCCTTTCCATGAAATCGATCCATTATTATTATTTTACTTGAAAAATAAATATTATTTTTATATTCTTAGTACCCATGGATGATTGTCACATGGCAACCCCATCTATTAGATGATTGACCGACGACATAGAATATTAAAAAAAAATGGTAACAGACGAGACGAGATGAGATCGGATCAAATAATCAGAGACAGTATCAGATCGATCCTCAAAATCTGTCAAAAATCATTATCAAAATTAGGATTGATCATGTTTAAAACTGATACGAATCAACAATTTTATGCTTATGATCAAGATATAGATTTTAATCTTTCCTATTATAACAGGTGCACACACAATGGGCAGAACTCATTGTCACTACATTCTGGATCGGTTGTACAATTACAAAGGCAGTGGGAAAGCAGATCCAAGCATGGACAAAACATTCTTAGCTGAAATGAAGAAGAAATGCCCACCCAAGACTGGAAAGGGCCAACACGACCCACTAGTTTTCCTGAATCCAGATTCACAATACTCATTCTCCGACTCCTATTACTCACGTGTGTTAAATAATCTTTCAGTTCTGGAAGTTGATCAGCAACTGAAATATGGGAATGACACTGAAGCAATTACAGAGGACTACAATGTTAGCTTACTAGATTTCAAGTTAACATTCACTCTATCCATGAACCGGATGGGAAGCATTGGAGTCTTAACTGGGAAGAACGGGGAGATTCGCCGGCATTGTCGGTATACCAACGCCAACAATCCCAACGGGAAGTGATTATAAATTATCAGCTATTTAGAAACCAATGTGGTTAAATTTAATACCCTAATTAGGGTATATATTTATAAATAAAGACATTTAATGTGTCATTAGTTTCTAAAAGTTCCAGTTTTTTTTTTTTTTGACAAATTATTATTGTTACTAAGGGTCAATTATTTTTTTCGAATGTCACAATGTATCTATTCCACCATGTACTTAAATAGTGTGTCCATTTCAGCTGTTGGATAAAAAGAACATGCATCCCATGTATATCCATATCAATACTCTAAATATTATTATGCATTCCCAACTTAGAAAAACTCTATGAGTGCATGCTTCATTCACAATCCCTATACCATATTATTTTAAGGGAAGAGGTTCTCTTTACTTTGGGGAGAAAAAGTTGTTCACAACGGTTTGATTATCATCCTCACATGTTTAATATCAGGAAATTTACTCAAACACCCTCTTGACAATTGGTTTACTACATAGAACTAATTTCTTTTTGACAAAAGTTATACGGACTACCGCTTAAACAATGTTTTGTAACAGTATAATCCACACCGAGCGTTAAAAACTGACAAAAAAATTTTAAGACTATAATACCGTTACTCAATGTAAAATTACATAAATATACAATTGTCTATCTCTAGAACGAAGCCTCTACAAGTTTGGAGAACTTGCAGAGATCTCGTTCCAAAGGTAGACGACGGTATATTTATATAATTTTACATTGAGTAAGGGTAGTATTGTCTTAAAAAAAAAATTGGAATTTCTCCCATCGGTGTTTAACGCTGGCATGGACTATACTGTTATGAAACATTGTTTCAAGGGTAATCCGTGTAAGTTTTGTCAAGAGACGGTAACTCTGTGTAGTAAACCAATTGTCAAGAGGGTGTCTGAGTAAATTTCCCAAAATATTATAGTTGGTTTAATATTATAGTCGTCTGTATATCTGAAAATAGTATGCAAATCAAATAATAAAGACAAGACCGAGCAACAAATATGTCAGACAAAGGTTTTACTAAGCATCAAGATATGGTTGATTCGTAGACTGATACCGGTCTAACCCAATTTTTATTTTATTTTTAATCCTTAATGACTCGTGTCTTTCATCTATTGTCCATACCATTGATCCAAATAGGTGTCAGTCCAACCCCGCCTGGCCTCTTGTAGCCTCCGCTGGCCCGTCTGCCTTGCCTAGCCCTCAGCCGCCTCTGCTGGCCCCGCCTGGCCCCTTGTCCCCTCCGCTTGCCCCGCCTACCAATGCCAACTTGTCTTGTCTCCCTCAACCAGCCTTGCCTGGCCCCCTGTTGCATTTGCTTGGATTCGGCTTTGAACTTGAGACTTATCAGTGATCATTCGATAGCCGACACGTGACGGTTATTACATCCAATGGTTGTTCATGAAGGAAAGTAAATAGAGTTGGTGATACCGAGTTGTATTGGTTATTTGTAAAAGCTATGAAGTCATGAAAAACAAAGTTAGCATTTCAAACGAAGAAAGAGATAATTCTAGATCTGCATCGCTCAAATGTGAAATCGTGAAAAAGGGAAGCAATTCAAACGAAAAACTTAAGACTTCTGGATTTGCATCTCTCCAACCTTTTTCTTCTCCCTCACCTTTTTTCTTCTCTACAACCTTCTTCTCTCCAACCTCTAACCTTTTTTCTTCTTTGCAACCTTCTTCTCTCCAACTATTTTTCTTCTCTGCATGTTAGACTATTTACATTCACAAGGATTTAATCCCAAACCCTAATCATCCATACAGAGATCTAAAACACAATGGAGATATAGAGTAAACCATAATTGTAAAGACATACCTGTATATAGGTGTTACAGTTGAAAATCATCCCATCGATCTACGATCCGGATAACCTGCAATCACAAAGATTAGACAAGGGAGTTGGGTTGTAAGACCCGCACTCCACTAACTTGGTCTAACTATGTTGTGCCAGGTCTTCCCATCATTGCTGGACCAAGTGGACCGACCTTGTGAAGATGGATCACAAAACCAGGTATGAATCGAGTTAAAATGCTCAAAAGTATGTGTATGGTCGAATACCTTGGCAGGTATGGTCAACCATAAGGTAGGAAACAAAGGTCACTGATCCAGGACCCTACAGTTGATGTTTTCGACCCTACGATCGACGGATTCTACGACCGTAGGCCATCGACCATGAGACCCTAGACCAGACTTCGAGTTGGAAACTTTCCTAATTTAAGGGGGATTTCTTTCCTAATGTTGGAGAACTCTATATGGAGAATTATTCTCTATATAAAGGACGTCCCTCAACCCTTTTTCACTCTTTTAGAACATTAGTAAACCCTAGAGTAAGAGAAGGAAAGGAAGGAGAAGAAGATAAGACTAAGGAGAAGGTTTTGCTGAGAAGATTAGCTCTCTATCACCGGCAAAGGTATGAACCTAATCTCTGGAGATGTAAACTCTATGGAATAAGATTTCTATGGAGGTTAGGAGATATCAACATATTATGATCTATGTGATTCCTTGAGAAAATCCCAAGGATAACCATGAAGGATGAGTTTGATGATTAGGGTTGATGAGAAACTATTAATAATGGCCATAGGATGATCTTAGTATAAACCCAATTGAAGAGCAGAGGATTTGACCCAGGAAGAACTTGAATTGCATGTAGTTTGTGATAAAAAAAAACCTCAAGGTCGCAGCTACGGTCGACCATAGCATAACCAGCATGACCCGAGGATCGACCATAGGCATTCAGAAAGATTTCAAAAATCATATGGTCACAACTACGGTCACACCATATGCAACCGTAGGGTATCGACCGTAGGCTATAAGGTCGACACATTATGAGACCATATGACCAATCAGACACATATCAGTGCTCTATTTTGATTTTTGACTACTGCAACATGTTACATATGAACCCTAACTTAAATTTATATAACTTTTAGGTTATTAAATCAATTCAAAGAGAATTACAAGGCTTGGAAGGAGATCAGGTTTTACTAACAAGTGAAGGAACAAGACCTAAACTAATTGGATAATAACAAACTATTTATTTATTTTAGTCCAATGCCATTATTGATTCTATGCTTGCATGTTTGTAATGTGCATCTCACATGTTATCCAATATTCTTGCTATTACTGCTCAAGCATATTTATTTCTATCTATTTATAATATGATGATGATGATGATGCTAGGAATAGACATGTGATTATGTGTGTGTGGTTAGTGTGCTTGATGCAAGTGGAGCATCAAGGGGAGGACGTGGCATGGTGGTCTTTGACCTGATCACCAGACTCTAGCTCTATCTCTACTCAAGTCTTGTTCACTGCCATCGTCGTATCGTCATTACCTTAGCAAAACTATTACGTCGTAGGGCATCAGGGGAGGTGGTCTCGGACCGTGTAGTCCCTGACTCTATCGGGGGGCCTTAGCTCTATCTCTATGGAAGTATTGAGGGATGCTGGGGTGAGGCCGTGGATACACTAGATGACATTTAAGATTGGTTAGTTGCGAGCCCAATTTGCAAGCCCTCGCCAATAGGGACTTATGTCTTGGTATGGGTAGGGCATCAAGGGAAGTGTTGGCGGTGTTTGATCCGGACACTTTATGTCACACCCCAATTCTAAACCAACCAGAATGGTGTGAGTGAACCGTCATTGAACCAACGGTTCACACCAGGATCTCAAATAGACCGTGTCCACTCATACAAACCATTGCACATAACCACAATCAGAATATAAATAATACAACGAAAATCTTTAAATAGAATGAACTGAGTATCTATTGATAAATTTAAATAAAGTAATCAATTATTCAAATTCTAAACATAAACTAAATATCTTTACATCTCTTTAATCCAACTGAAAATAACTAAAATAAACAAATAAAATCAAAGGTATACGCAGAAAGGGCACTCGCATGAAGCGTCATGCTCGTCCTCTCCTACCTGTACATCCAGAGCAGCAACACCACCATACGCCGGAGCCCTCATATAGTCGTCCACCGTATAACCTGCATCAATATCTAAAAACATGTATATATACAAAGGGTGAGCTCACAACTTAGCTCAGTAAGACAATCAGAAAGCTTCACAATATTATGCATGAGTAATAATCATTTTATGCTGTGGTCTGGTTTAAGTTTGCAATGTGCTATAGAAAGGTTCAGAGGCCGCCTCACCTCTATACACGAGTGTGTGGCATTGCACAGTAGATTACACCACCACCGACCCACATACACCCATCATGGAATAGAGATAGAGCTAAGGTATACCCGCACCTCCCCTGATACTCCACCCATACCTGTATCTAAGCCCCTACTGGCCAGGGCTTGCAAACTGGGCTCGCAACTAACCAATCCTATATGTCATCAATGTAGGCTCTATCCCAGCACAGCCGTCTACGGCATAGAGATAGAGCTAGAGCGTGCAGGGCGGGCTGGAGACCACAATACCTCACCTCCCCCTGATACCCTATCCGCAACTAACACACTAGGATAGAACAATACACAGTTAGACCCTATCCCAACATAACTCCCTACGGCATAGAGATAGAGCTAAAGCATCGTGGACAAGCCAGCGTCAACATCGGAGACCACAGTGTCATATCATCATGGCCAGGTCAACATCAACATTGGAGACCATCGTGCCACGACCTTCCCCTGATACCCCACCCGTACCAAGCATGTTAAAATAGAATACTACAAAAGTGTCAGTGTGAGAAATGATCCCAGGCCCCATGCCCTACTCCACACACCAACGAAAACAATCACATGCCTAACAATCACATCCTATTATGCATGAACAATAATAATAACTGAAAGTAAAGGATGGCATGTGAATATGCACAAACATCACATCATATATATTCAGGGTTATTAACAACGATTTATTGTCCATTAATTATTAGGGTTTAGGTCAGATTCCCTTACCTGACGCTCGTTTGATAGCTTGCTCCACATCGCAAGACCCAAACGGAATATCACAAAGTCCTACAATATTTTTAGGGTTTCGTTAAAATAGTTTATTAAGGTTTCACATTGGTCGAAAAACCAACGAGGTTACAAAAATACATTCACAGAGCTGACCGGTGGCATGTACCGGTCGCAGCTCTGTGGGAAAAACTGGCGACCGGTATGGTCAGCCAGTTCCCACAGACCAGCCCCCAGGAAGGTACCGGTGGCAACATACCGGTCGCACAGGGTGCAACCGGTATAGTCGACCGGTATGTCTCCGGAAGACCATACTTTGGGTTTTTCGACTGTCGTCGAACATTCTCCATGGTTTCCAGGGTTTCTCCTATCCATTCTAAGTCTGAGCTTTGAGTTAGAGTTATCTCCAACTCATTCAAGTCTAGTTTTGATGATAATCACCCTAGAACTCGAATCTAGGGGTTGACGACAATTTATGGTTTAATGTCCAATTAGGGTTTTAGATCAATACCTGCTTTGCATGATATTGATCCAACCATATAACTATCCTAGAGTCATAAAGTAAGAAGAATGATTAAAACGCTTACCGTTAACTGGCGTAAGGTGAGTGTCGTCGAATGGCAATGGCGGCACTTCCTTCTTCTTCCTAGCTCCTTCTCCTTTCCAACCTCCTTCTCCTCTCTAGGGTTTTTGAGAGATAATGGAAATGATTCTAGGAGGCTTAGAGGTATTTATATAGTCTAGGATTAGGGTTTAGTAACCCTATTAGGATTAGAAAGGTCCAGGATTCGAAATTGGGAAAGTGAGACCCGCAGATATCCAATTTCGGATCTTGGTAGTCTGCTGCGCAGACCATACCGGTCGACCGGTACCAAGACCGGTACCATCGACCGGTATGAGTAAAATCATACTTATTTTGGTCTGTTTGGTCTGATTTCGTACCTGATTGTCATCCGCTCGTCTCGTCTGGCCCGGTGATGATCGGAAGACCTGCTACGACATGAAATCAAGGTTTAGACCGGGTTCACGGAGTGCGGGTCTTACAACTCCCCCACCCTTAAAAGAAATTTTGTCCCTGAAATTTGCATGTAGGTTTCACAACTCCCCCACCCTTAAAAGAAATTTCGGCCCCAAAATTTGAACGTACCTTGATCGTCGAAAAGGTTAGGGTACTCATTCCTCATCGCGCTCTCCTCTTCCCAAGTAATCTCTTCGACATCTTGGCTTTTTCAATGCACTTTCACATAATGGATATCCTTGGTTCGAAGTTGTTGTACCTTTCGGCTTGAGAGCATCACAGGCACCACTTCAAATGTTAAGTCTTCAGTCAAGTCTAGGGGGTCTGCTGTCAAGATGTGCGATGGATCCCTGACATATTTTTTCAATAATGACACATGGAACACATCATGAACGCTTGACATCGATGGTGGTAGATCCAATTGATATGCTACATTACCACGTCTGGTCAATATCTCGTATGGTCCCACATACCTGGGGCATAGCTTCCCCTTCTTACCAAACCTTTTCAGACCTCGCACCGGTGATATCTTCAAGAATACTTTGTCACCCACTGCAAACTCCAGATCTCGACGTCGATTATCCGCATAGTGCTTCTGTCGAACTTGAGCTGTCTTTACTCTCTCCTTGATTTGATCAATCACTCGACAAGTTTCTTCAACAAACTCTGGTCCTACAATTCTTCTTTCTCCCACCCCGTTCCATAACAGAGGTGTTCGACACTTTTTTCCATAGAGTGCTTCATATGGAGCCATCTGAATTGTAGCCTGATAGCTATTGTTATAAGCAAACTCAATAAGTGATAGCTTCTCGTCCCAAGCTCCCTTGAAATCTAATGCACAAGCTCAGAGCATATCTTCTACAATTTGAATAGTCATTTATGACTGCCCGTCTGTCTGAGGGTGGAAAGTTGTACTAAACTTCAACTTGGTTCCCATAGCTTTCTGTAATCCTTTCCAGAACTTTGATGTAAAACGAGGGTCTCTGTCAGATACTATACTTTCTGGAATGCCATAAAGTTTGACTATATTATCAAAATATAACTTAGCTAGCTTGTCCATGGTATACTGAGGTCTGACCGCAATAATTCGAGCTGTCTTGGTGAGTCGATCGACGATTACCCAAACTGCATCCACTGACCTTGGTGTCAAAGGTAGACCAGTGACGAAATCCATAGTAATGCAATCCCACTTCCACGCAGGCTCTGGTAGTGGTTGTAGCAAACCTGCGGGTCTCTGCCTTTCAACTTTGACATGCTGGCAATTCAGACATTGGAACACGAAACGAGCTATATCTGCTTTCTTACCCCTCCACCAATACAATCTTCTCAAATCATGATACATTTTGGTACTTCTTCGATGTACCGAATATGGAGTGTAATGAGCTTCAGTCATAACTCGATCTCTGATATTGCAGTCTTCACTCTCAGGTATACATAACCGTCCATGATACCTGAGTACCTTGTCTGAATCCAAGGTAAAGTCAGGATTGCTATTACCCTTTTCTAGGTCTTCTTGCACTGTCTTGAGATGTAGTTCCTGTAGGATTGCTACCTTGACTTCATCAACTAGATCCGGTGAGATTTTTAAAGCTGCGAACATCATGGTGAACTTATGAATTAAGCCTTGCTCGACTGGATCTTCTGTAGTCTCTATTATATACTCTTCATCGCTGTGAGGACAAAGATAGAAATCTTTTGAAGTCACCACCTAGATTTAAGGTCTAGGACTTTAGAAATGTGAAATCTCACCCCAAGGTAAGACTTCGATTGACTCATGACCCTTAGATTAGAATTCTGGTCCATCAGAGATTGGGTAAGTGTCAGGTTATGGTTATGGGAAGGGGTTAGACACCCAAACCGCCCGATCGAAATCGGTCTCCTATACCTTTCCTATGCTAGACTCTATTTGTTAAACCAAACCAAACCAAGTGGTTTGATATCATTGAACTGAATCTGTATCCATCAGATTGCCTACGTATCATGGAATTATTCTGAAAATCAGGTTCACCATCGTAGTTCAGGTGTGATTAAAGTTTATGGATGTGATTTATGCTTGTGCATGATTAAGTTCTTTGTTCAAGTTGAAATTTATGC
Organism: Protea cynaroides; assembly: GCA_028583415.1. NCBI lineage: Eukaryota > Viridiplantae > Streptophyta > Magnoliopsida > Proteales > Proteaceae > Protea > Protea cynaroides. The sequence continues at coordinate 8,361,820 of CM053270.1, read as the reverse complement.
TTGAAAGGCTGAGAAATCCTATGGGTTAGGATCTGGATAGTCCATGTGGACTGATAGATAGTCCTAGTGGATCTAAGGATAACCCTATTTGGGTTGAAATATGGATAATCCATTCTGGGTTGGAATGTGGATAACCCTATCTGAGTTGAAATATGGATAAATATCCTAGTAGAGCTATGAATAGTCCAAGTGGACTAAGGTTTGGATAACCCTATTTGGGTTAAAATATGGGGGATATCCTAGTGGATCTATGGATAGTCCGAGTGGACTAAGGTGTGGATTCGAATTTGGGTTTCTCCCAAATGGCCTACATATCCTAGGGTTTGACCTAGAAATCAGAATCACGTAATTCGAGATTGGGTGGATGTCTTAGTGGATCTATGGATAGTCCGAGTGGACTAAATGTGTGGATCTGAATTTGGGTTTCTCCCAAATGGCCTATGTATCCTAGGGTTTGACCTAGGAATCAGAATCCGCGTAGTTCAAAATTGGGTAGATGTCCTAGTGGATCTATGGATAGTCCGAGTGGACTAAAAGTGTGGATCCAAATTTGGGTTTCTCCCAAATGGTTTACGTATCTTAGGGTTTGACCTAGGAATCAGAATCCGCGTAGTTTGAAAATATAACCTGTTATAGGTTAGAAAGTGAGAACCTGTTCTAGGTTAGGGTTTAGAACCTATTCTAGGTTTAGGGTTTACCGAGGGGCGAAATCGTCCTAAATTATCCTTTTCATCCTGAATTCAAATTTTGGAAAGTTTGGCAAAGTATTTTCTTTCTTTATTAAGGTTTTTATTATCCCCATTATGCCCTTCCTAAAAATGCGGGTGCCTAAATGCACGTCCCCACGCCTAGATTGTCTTCTAGAAGTGTGCAGATATGGCAGTTTGACTAGGGTGATGCATAAATTAAATTATTACCAAAATTGAATTATTCATCTAAATATGGCATATAATACATTTATGGCAAGAAATACACATATAGCAAGATTGTGAAAATCTCCCTAATATGGCATGCACTGCAAATAAGGCAATACCCTAAATGGTAAGATCTAATATGCTAATTCTAAGCATGGCAAGACCTAATATGGCAATGAACATTTAGACATGACAATGAGCATCCAAACATGGTAGTACATCTAAAAACACTCATGATGAAAAATTCAATGGTATACATCACTATTGATGGTAATCTAACCGTTCAGATTCATTTAAAACATTCCCCAAATATAATCTGACGGTTCAAATCACTTAAGATGAAAATCTAACCGTTCAGATGCATTGAAATCAACCATGATGATAATCTAATGGTTTAGATGCATTTAAAACATTCATAGTGAAGATCCAACGATTCAGATTCATTTAAGAAACTCATAATGAAGATCCAATGGTTTGGATCAAATATCAACATATCTAAAATCAATGGTCCAGATTTGATCATCAAAATATCCAAAATCAATGGCCCAAAAATTCCACTTAAAATTCCAAGATCAATGACCAATAATTTTTATCAATGTCATCAAATGGCCATATCAAAATTCACATTGAAACATTGAGATCGATGGGAAGAATTTTATCACATGATCCAAATCAGATTTAATCATTCTATGGCACAGATTTAATATCATCTCATGATAAAAAATCAGAATTATCATCCAAGGATTCATGTATAATATCATCTTAAATTCAAGAATGGATTCAATCTATTCCAGCCATAGACGGATCACTTTCATCAAATTTCCAAATCTAAAGGATCATAATCATATCAAAATTCAAGATCAATATTGAAATTAATAGGATCAAATTTGTTTAAACACTATACTAACATGATCAAGCATCCAATTTTATCAGGCATCAATGCCTAACACAGCCATGATTGTCAAATTTTATCAAACATTATATCCAAGACAACAACAATCAAAGTTCAACTCATATATGACCGATCGGATGGTGCAGGTTTCAGCAAGGGTAATGGCATCTAGATTTGATCAAATGGCTAGGATTTCATGAGCTTGGTCAGATGGTGAACTGGTGGAGGATAGTGTGTATATGGTAGAGGTGGTCGGTGGAGCTAGAGAGATTAGATTTGCAACGGATTGATGGAGATTGGGAGTGCAGTAGGTCTGAATGTGGTCAGTGGGAGCAGTAGGTTTATGAGAATGGTTTAAGATGAGTGGGAGTGACATGTGATATGCTGGAGTAAGTGGGGATGCAGGTGGCAATGTAGTTCTCAGTGGTGGGAACAAATGTTGCAAATTTGATGGTAGTGGGATTAAAGGGTTGTGGACAGATGGAGGGTGAGTAGGGATGGTTTTGATGTGGGTTAATTAGGTGTCGAATGAGTAGTTAGGTGATGGCTATGAAATAAAGTATAGATGTTGGGATTCGATGGTATAGATCTGGGGATTGGTTTGAGATAATGGAGTCGGATAATGATAGGTGTGCTACAAGGAGTTTAATGGTGATTTGAGATGATGTTCGGTTGAGGCTGCAACATGTGGTTGGCGGTTGGGAATTAGCAACAGGAGGTGGCACATCAAGGTGGGTTCAGACCAGGTTACAAGTGAGTGATGGAGTAAGTTTGAGGTTCGGTCAAGGTGTCACTTAGGAGTTATAGGTGTTGGGGATTGCTGGGATGAGGGAGTGCAGCTTGCGGTGATGGCTGCAGGTGATAGGACGTTACAGTGGCACACAGGATCAGGTAAGTGAATGGTGGCATTGATAATAACAAGAATGAAAGAGGAGAGGGTTTACCTGGTTTACAGATACCTGAACCTTCTGCTCTTCTTCTTCTCCTCTCTTCGATTCTCCCAATCGGTCTCTCTTCTCCTTTCCATCTCAGCTCTCTCTCTTCTCCTCTCTTCGGCTTTCCTTCCTTTCTGTTTTTTTTTCTTTTGTTTTTTTTCTTCTCCTCTCCACCTCCTCCTTCTCTCACTTTCTCGATTCTCCTTTTCTGATTTCTTTTTTTGTTTTTTTTTTCTCCTCTCCACCTCCTCCTTCTTCTCGGTCTTCTCTCTTCTTTTCTGTTTTTTTTTTATTCTTTCTCTCACCGCCCTCCTCCTCCTCTCACTTTCTCGATTCTCCTTTTCTTATTTTTTTTTCTTTCCTTTTTTTATTCTCGGATTCTGACCCTCTCTCTCTCCCCGATCTTCCTTTTCTTTCCTTTTTTTTATTCTCGGATTCTCACCCTCTCTCTCTCCCCGATCTTATCCTTCTTCTTCCTTTTTTTTCTTTTGTTTATTTTCTCCCCACCGATCTTCTTCTTTCCTCCTTCCTCTCTCGGATTTGCTTCCCTTTTTTTTTTTCTTTTGCTTTTTCATGTTCTCCCCAATCTCTCTTGGATTCCCCTCAATCTCTCTCCGATTCTCTCTTTCACGTCCCTTCCCCTTTCTCTCTTTTCTTTCCTTTTTCTTCTCCACAATCTCTCTTTTCTTATTCTCTCAGACTGCCTCGCAATCTCACGCCCTCTCTCTTTTCTTTCTTTCCTTTCTTGGTCAGTCTCTCATATAATGGATATTTATACAATAATACATCATAAAGTATACATAATAACATGTAATAACATACATATTAATATATATATAGTATATAATATATTCTATATAATTAGATATATGTATGGCACTATGCACATGGATGAGCCGGCTCAGTCTAGACTGGGTCGACTTAAGTTGGACCAAGCTGGACCGACTTAAACTGAGCTGGGTTAGACTGAGAGTGACTTTAATTAACTGGATTGGGCCAAGATTGGCTTGGGTTGAGCTGAGTTGACTGGATTGATTGGAATTAATCTCTATCATTTCGTGGGCCATTTTCACTATCGTCCCGCACGAAATTTTTTGATAGCCTTTATTCCAAATTTTTTACGTTCACTTTATAGAACACTAAAAATGAGGAATATTGGAGCTTGAATCACCTCATTTGAAAATAAAATGGTCAACTTATGAATTTCTGAAGTTTAAGTAGGTCCATTATCGATAATTTGGCTGACCCTTCTGCATGGGATCATTTGGGGACTTCAATCGAAAATCCTTTATGTCCACTTTGTAGAGTACTAAAAATGGAACATAATGAAACTGAAATCACCTGATTTGGATATGGAGTGACCAAAATATGAATTTTAGAAGATTAAATGATCATTTCCATGTGTAATTTTGCATGGGACCCTCTGGAGACTTCTACCTGAGATTTTCCACGTCCACTTTGTAGGACATCACAAATGAAGAATAATGGCCTTGGAATCATCTGAATCCGACGTAGAACGGAAAAGATATGAAGCTTTGAAGTTCTAACGATAATTTTGCATGAAAGCTCGCATGAGACCCACTGATGACTTCTGCCCGAGATTTTTCACGTCCACTTTGAAGAGGACTGAAAATAAGGAATATTGGCCTTTGAATCATCTGATTCTGATATCAGATGACCAAGATATGATGTCTTGAAGTTTGAATGATAATACATGCATCGTACGATAATTACGTAAATGCCCTTGCACTTTCAAACTACGATATCTTCCTTGTTTGAAGTCAGAATTTGATGATTCCGGTCTCATTTCGAAGATAATTTCACAACCTATTCATCCAAGTAGATAATAGCCCATGACCCTGCTATGGGGTTCAGTGGAGAATCACAGATCTTTGGACTAAAGGCCAGAAATCTGCCATATTGGTTCACTTATGCAGAGGGTGGCAAAAATGGGGTGCTTACAGATGCCCCTCTTTAGCCAAGATTGTTACCAATTGAAGGCTGAAGATAAAAAAACTACATTTTTGGGATATGAGTGAGATTGTTTATTGGGCTGCACTTAGGGATATTTGTCCTAAACATTGGTCTTAGGCTCAAAATATTGACATAAAAGATATGGGTGAAGCCTTTTATGTCTTAGGCATAAATATTCACCAAGACAGGTCTCTTAAGACCTTAGGACTATCTTAAAAGTGTTATATTGATAAAAATTTGGAACGGTTCAAGATGAATATCTGCTCGTCAAGTGTAGCCCCTATAATTAAAGGCGACAGACTTAGTCTGGAGCAATGTCCAAAGACCAATCTGGAACAACAGACAATGCAAAATATCCCCTATGCATCAGTAGTAAATATTTTGATGTATGCTCCGATCTGTACCAGGCCTGACATCGCATTTACAATGGGAGTGTTAGGTAGGTTCCAAAAAAACTTGGTTTACCACATTAGATAATAGCGAAGAAAGTACTAAGGTACCTATAGGGCACCAAGGATCACATGCTCACATATAGGCATGCTGATGATTTAGATCTAATCGGCTACTCAGATTCAGATTATGTGATGTAGAGATACATGAAAGTTTATTCTGGCTTCATTTTTCTATTAGATGGAGGAGCAGTGTCTTGGCATAGCGTAAAACAGCCAAAGACAACCTCTTCTACTATGGAAGCAAAAGTGGTGATGTGCTATGAAGCATTTTCTCAAGCATCATGGTTGAAGCAGTTTATCATAGATTTGAAGGTCATAATTTTTATTAAATTACCTATAAAGATCTACTGTGACAATACTATAGCAGTACATTTATCATACCCCCAATTCTGGTCAAACCAGAAGTGTGAATGAACAGTCAATGAACCAACATCTCAAGCCAAGATCACACAAGATCGTGTCAACAATCAAACCATACATTCAACCAGAATCAGAATGTATAAATAATCAGCAGAAGTCATTATTAATGAACTGAGAGTCTGGATGTTAAATAAATAATAAATCAATTATCTCAAATACTGACCAAAACATAATTAATAATATCCCATTACAAGTTTATAACCCAACACCAAATAAACCTAAAGATAAATACAGTATAGGTACTCGCATGCTGAATCATGCTCATTCTCCACCGCTTGCACATCCATAGCCGCCATGTGTCCATAAGATGGGGTATTAATATAATATTCAACCGTAATACCTGCATCGTCAACTAAAAAGAGTACGAATTCGTGGGGTGAGCTCACAACTTAGCTCAGTGAGAAACAAAACAAGCAGCAAGGAATATGCATCATGTAGCATTCAATCATTTGGTCTGGTCTATAGTTTGCAATGTGCTATGGTAAGGATAGGCTACAACCACACCTCCATACACAAGAGTGTGAGCACACCCAATGGTCAGGCTCCAATCAAAACTGCTATCACCCCACAACACTCATTACAAGATAGAAATAGAGCTAAAGCCCAATGGCAGGCTACAACCAAACCATTAGCACCCTCCTGATATCCTACCCCGTACCAGTAGGTATGCCCTTACTAGCAAGGACTTGCAAACTGGGTTCGTCACTAACCAATCCTAAATATCATCAAAAGTATCATATACCTACCCCAACATCCTTCAATACGAAACAGAGATAGAGCTAGAGTCCATTAGTAAGGCTATGGCCAATACCGTCAGTACTCCCCCAATACTTGATCTCGTACTAAGCACGCTAAGATAGATGGTGATACAACCACGTTTGTGTGAGGAATGGTTCAAGGCTCCAACCTTTCTCCACTCAATACATAACCATACACAAACGCATGCCTATCCTCATCATCATCATAATAAGAACAATATATTATGCATGAACAATAAATAACACATATTGGCATATTGGATGACATGTTATATGCACAAACACAGCATATCAACTACAAGCAAGGTAGTTTGTTATTAACCAATTAGTTTGGGGTTTTGTCTCTCACCTATTGAATAATGTTGACTCTTCTCAAGACCTTAGAAGTAGCTTTACTTGATTACATGTAAGAATTACACTCCATTAATCGGGTTTCACCGTGTCATGCCAGGTCTTCCTATCGTGATCGGCTCGGGTGAACCAATTGGATCGATCATATGAAGGAACCACAAGGCTAAGTAAGTAAAACCATGCAAAAACAGTGAATTTTAGTCGTGTGGTTGACTACCTGAACTTGTGTGGTCGACCAGTCAAATATTGAAGTGAGGCCAGTCAGTTTCACTTTGTGTGGTAGACACCCTTGGATTTTGTGGTCGACCAGTCAAATATTGAAGTGAGGCCAGTCAGTTTCACTTTGTGTGGTAGACACCCTTGGATTTTGTGGTCGATGGATTTTGCGGCCACATAGTCGACCACACAAACCCGAAACTGACTCCGAGATTTGAAAACTTTTCAAAATTAAAGGGATCTCTTTCCCAGTTAAGAGAGGACTCTATATGGAGGTTTTTCCTCTATATAGAGGTTGTCCCTTAGTCTCTCTTACTCTTTTGGGATCAATTTTAAAACCTAAATCTAAAAAAGAAGGAGAAGGAGACGGAGACTTGGAAAAGAAGATTGGAGTAGATTTGCAAAAGTACTTACCGATCAGTTCCATTCCTCTACAGCAAGGAACCTAAGGTAAGAGACTAACCTCTGTAGACAATAGGAATAATTGGATTAGACTCACCATCATCATGTTGGTGAATGGAACTCAAAAATTGGGGCTAAGATCATGAGATCTCCCAATTAAATCAAAGGAAATCATGGAAATAAGTTAGGGATACTCGTAAGTCAAAATCAACAAGGTATGAAGGCCATAAAAAGACCCTAGAAGGTGTTCCAATTATGGACCAGAGGTTAGACTGAGAAAGACCCACGAACACAACCAGTAAATTATGTGGTCGCATTACTAGTCGACCATAGAGTGACCAGTGAGTCGACCATAGACTCTCAAGAAAATTACCCAGGGTTGTGTGGTCGCATCAGTGGCCGCACAACCCATTGACCACATAGTCGACCACACAATGTATGGTCAACATATACTTGCGACCACTGCATCGACCACTCAATTGTAAAAAGCTTATTTTTGGGCCAGATGAGATTTTATACTATTATAACCTAATACCATCGAACCCTAATCTAAATTCATCAATTGTCTAGGTTGTCTATTATTACAAGTTAACTTCTAAAGCTTGGGAGAGATTGATACTACGATTCAAAGGTGAGGAAACAAGATCTAAACTAACTAGATAATAACAAGCTATTGTCTTTCTTTTATTTATCCAATACTATGATTAATGTCCTGCTTATATGATTGTAATGTACATCTCACATGTCATCCAATATTACTGCTATTCCTGTTCATACATATTTAATTTATTGTTTTACTCTATTGTTGATGATGATAGGAATAGGCATGTGTTGAGTATGGTTGGCGTGCTGTGTAGGGAGGGGTGTGTGATCCCTAAACCATGCATTACATTGACATCGTCGTATTACTGTTACCTTAGCGGAACTAGTACAGCATAGGGCATCAGGGAGGGTGTTCACGGACCATGTGGTTTTTGACTCTGCCGAGGAACCCCAGCTTTATCTCTATGGATGTATTGAGGGATGCTGGGGTAAGGTCTTGGATACATATGGATCACAGCTAGGATTGGTTAGTTGCGAGTCTTGTTTGCAAGCCCTCGCTAATAGGGGCACACATACTAGTATGGGTAGGGTATCAGGGAAAGTATTGGCAGTGTGTGATCTGGATACTTTAGCTCTATCTCTATTCTATGGTGGATGCATGTGGGATGACATTGGTGTTTGATTCATTGGATGGATTTACATACTCGTGTATAGAGGTGCAGTGGCTACCAATCCTTTTTATAGCACAGTTACAAACTTAAATCAAACCAAAGATAAGATATGACTGCATACATATGTTTACGCATTGTTTTGTTTACTCACTGAGTCGTGATGTGTACTCACCCCTTGATGTCAAATATTTTTAGTTGATGATGCATGTCCTACAGTGGAAGATTATATAGAGGCACCGTCGTACGGACATGTGATGGAAATGGATACACAGACTGTGGAAGACGAGCACGACTCTACGTGCGAGTGTTTCCAATGCCTTTATTCTTAGTTTATTTGAATTTTGATTATTGGGAAACTTTGTAATAAGTTATTTATTATGTCCTGGTTATTTAGAGATAATTAGATTATTTAATTATTATCATGTTATACCTCAGCTCATTATTAATAAGACTTCCGTTATTTACTTTATTATCTCTGATTGATGTAGAATATGTATTTGGTTTGGATTGTTGGCACGATCCTACGAGATCCTGGCTTGAACCATTGGTTCTTATGACGGTTCATCACACTTCTGGTTTGTCCAAAATTGGGATGTGACATTACAAGTCCTAAAAAATTATTAGGATTTAATTAGGTTTAATTCTGATAATTTTATAGTGATCGGACTCACTGTCCAGACTAGTAAATAGTCATTCTAGGCTTTGTTTGGTCGTATGTCCAGTATAGCATATTGTCCGATCGGACATCATACCGGACAACCCTGAGACACTTCCCAAGAGTGTCCAGATCTTTGACTGGTCTCGCTCTAGGTGTGATTAATCGTACAGGCCAGACAACCTACATGTTCTTCTGTCTGTGGTTTCCTCAGAGTTGATCCTTTGACTCTTCCTAGGGTTCATCCTACGTCGATTCTAGGTTCGAGAACACATTAGGGTTTTCACTGTAACCCTAGTTCTACACACCTCCTTGTCACTAGATCCTCATGGATCAATCGACAATACGTTTCATAAAGCAATGAAATTAACTAACAGTCTCTGATGGTCGTGAGTCCAACCTCACGCACATCCTATCTTACTTACAGTGATAAGAGAACTTACCATTGGTTTTTCGACGATGTTTGCTGGAAATCAATGGTAAGTATAAGCCTCCTCCTTCTTTCTTCCCTTCACAGTCTTTTTTTTTCTCCACACCTTCCTCTCTCAGCTCTCCTTTCAATTCTAGGGTTTGTAAGTTAAGCAAAAGAGTGAGAGGAAGTGGGAAAACGTCGCTTATATAGAGGGGAAAACCTCCTAATAGAGTCCTTTCCTGATTAAGAGAGTAGTCTAAACAAACTAGGAAACTTTCCTATTATCGGACTCTATTTCATGCTTATCCAATCGCATGTCCAGTCGCACAATATGCAAACCGGACAACCTCAACCAGTCTGATCGGACAAGGTTAAAGTTGTCATGTAACATACCTTAAATGCGTGGTCTGTCATCTGACCGTCTCTTTTGGCTTGGTTATGATGGGAAGACCTGCCGTGACATATTAACCCAAGGCCACCTTTCTCTTTGGAGCTATAAAGTTTCTTCCAAGAGATTCAATGGATACCCTTGTAATTGCTTCCATCTTCACAGAAAAACTTTGCAACTGCTTTCTTGATTTGAGAATGATGATGTGAGGGAAGCATAAAATGAGAACACATGAAATTACACATAGAAAGGGCCACTGATTTGTAAAGAGTCTCTTTACCTACATGAGACAAGAGAGAAGCCTTCCACGAATTCATTTTGCTAAGAGTGCGATCAAGGCAGTCTTTGAAGATAATCTTCTTTAACAGGCCAAAATCCGAAGGTAACCCCAGGTACTTTGAAGGACCATCTCCATAGGGAATTTTCAAAATTCTCGTGAACCACCTTTTAAACCTTGGAAGAGTATTAGGGCTGAAGACAATAATATATTTTTTTTTCAAGTAATTCTCTGTCTTGAAGCCGAACAGTACTGGTCCAAACATCTCTTAAGGGAAGTAACTTCCCCAAGGTTAACCTGAGAAAAGAGCAGGCAGTCATCAGTGAACAACAAGTTTTTAAGAGGAGGGGTTTTGTTTTAGATACGAATGCCTTTGATCTCCCTTTGATCTTGTGCCTTTTGAATCATGAATGACAAGGCTTGAGTATAAATAATAAAGATAGCTAGGGACAATGGATCTCCTTGTCTAATTCCCCTAATAGGAGTGATATTACCTCCCTCAACTCTGTTAATGATCAAAGTGTAAGAAATAGATGTAATGCATTGCATAACAAGAAAAACCCAAAAGGGCTGAAGACGAGTTTAAGAAACATACCCTTAATAAATCCCCAATCAAGCCTGTTATAAGCTTTCTGCATATCAATTTCAGAGCCATCAAATTAGTCATCCCAATCTTCCTCCTTTTGATGTAATTAAAGGCTTTGTGGGTATTCAGAATATTATCTGAGGTGAGGGCTAAAAGATGTTTGAGATCCAGAAATCAAGCTGTCCAGAAATGGCTTAAGCCTTTCGATCATAATCTTTGAAATTAATTTAATACTCACACTACATAGACTGATAGGTTGGTATTTCTCAACAAATTCCGAATGAGATGTTTTTGGGATGGGGCATATATAAGTCCTGTCGAGTTCTTTGGGATGAAACCATTAGTAAAGAAATCCATGATAAAATTGAAAAGCTCCTCTTTTATGGTGTCCTAGAATTTTTGGAAAAAAAAAGGGGGGAAAACCATCAGGACCGACTTTTGAGGGGACATGGAGAGCAAAGCACTTTTTGACTTCCTCAAGATCAAGAGGTTTACACATAATATCATTCATAATAGCAGTGACCATGGGACAAACCGAATCAAGGGTAGACAAGAGAGAATCCTAACAAATACCAGAGGAAGTAAAGGCAGCTTGAAAATGTTCCTGAATGATTAAGAAAATATCCTCTTTAGATTTGGACCTCTCACCAGAGGGAAGCTTGAGCTGGAGAATGCAATTGTTATTCCTTCTTTGGACAGTAGTTACATGAAAAAAAAATAGTGTTAGCATCCCCACTTTGCAACCAATCGATTCTATATTTTTTATTCCACATCATCTCCTCGTGAAGAAGCTCTTCATCCAATTTACAAATCAGGTCAAGTTCTGCTGCCTGGGAAAATTCATGAGGAGATAGACCTTGTAGTCTAGCGAGCTCCTTTATCATCTTCTCGATGTTAGTCTAAATATTGCCAAAAACATTTATAGTTCCATTTCTTTAAAGTATTCATGCAATGTTCAAGTTTTGATGGAGGATGTGACCAGCTGAGCTGTAAAAGATATAGTTCCAACCATGATTGATTACTTTAGAACAGTCCGGATGTCTGGTCTACATAACCTCAAAGCAAAATGGGTGCTTTCATTTTGATTTGCCACCATTCGTGTCCACATTAATTGGGTTATGATTAAAGCCAATGGCTGGCCTCACAAGCACCATTGTTTTATCATAATGATTCCTTCAACTGGGACTGGAAAATGCTCTATTAAGTTTAATTCTGATATTATCGATGCCAACCCGTTTGTTATTCCATGTAAAGAGAGGTCCATGAGAGCCAATTTCAAAAAGATAACAAACATCAAGCATGTCTCTAAAAGATAAGCAATCCCAAGTATTAGAAGTACTACCTCCAGCCTTCTCATGCCACTCTAGGAAAGAATTAAAATCTCCAAGACATAACCAGTCACTCTGTCTACTATGGCCAATTTGCTGTAATTTTTTCCAAACCAAGTTCCTCCTTGACCTGTTTGGGTCCTCATAGACACATGTGATGAAGCAATTTGGACTATGAGGAAAGGTAACTTCAATATCAATAACTCTGGGATCAGGGAACAAAACATTAACATTCAATTGATCATTCCACATCAAGGCAAGGCCTCCACAAAGGCCTTGGGGATCAACAGTGAAGATATTCTTTAAGGAAATTCTTCTTAACATCGTCGACAGTTTCTACTTAGTATTTTCGGTTTCCATCAGAATACTAAATCCGGCTTCTCATTCTTGAGGAGATTGAAAAAAGCTCGAATCATCAAGGGGCTCCCCAAACCTTGACAATTCCAACTAAGAATTTTCATGGTGACCCATGGGGCTGATTCTCCCTAACCTCCATGGGGCCAAATGATAAAAAATGAACATCTTCTTTTGAAATACTTACAATAAATTCTTGTGACTGCAGAACTATCTTGAAGCTGAACTTCCTCCTGTAAGTTGGGTGGCCCACATGCCACCTGGCCCCACCTAAGCACCGCCATGATTCATGGGTTGGGAGTTTTATTATGAACATAAAGAGGAGATCGGTTGGACGGACAATGGTTGGAACAAGTCACACTGGAGGTATTTATCTTCCGCATTAATCTTCAGTGTAGAGATGATAAAGGCTTACACCTCCGTCTGATGGTCTGTGGGTCTATATGTTGTGATAGGTTGGTAGTGATTTGCCTTGAAAGAATAACTTGAGAAAAAGTAGTGAGATGGTTTGGTGAATGGGAGGAAACTGGTTAAGGATATGAACTTCATCCTCAGAAGTGCATTTACGAGTATTAAGGACTGGTTCAGTGTGGAGTTTAGTTGGTTATTGGAGAGGTCAGTTTGGTTTAAGTGAAGGTCGAGTGGTTAAGCCATTATCCGGTCATGAGAATGGGTTAGGTCTGTGTGCGGTTTCCAAGGGAGAAATTCGTGAATCTAGGGAGAACATTTACTAAAACTTTAGTGAAATCTAGGTTAGTGAAAAAGATGCTTAGGTATACTAGCTTGGTGGGGTTGGATACACTGTTCAGAAGTATTGGAAAAAGGGGAGAGATGATGACATGGAGGAAGATTTAGAGGATCTTGGTTTGATTGCCGATAAACCTTGGAAACTTGAGAAAAGTAGAATTGTTGAACGTTATTATTGGATACAGCTGTAAATTCGGTTGCTTGTTGCACAAAATTAGAAGATTCTAGTTTCGCGCCTTGCACATGTGTGCCATTTGGCATCTCTAGTAGAAGAGAGAGGTGTGCCAGTTCGCATCTCCAGAGCCATTCAGTTATAGAGAGAATCCCTGAGCAAATACAGAGATGATTATAGTTGCAAAGAGAATCCCTGTGCAAGAGAGAGATAATCGTTGATTGACACGAACATTCACATATCTTGGTAGGTGCTAACGGAGAAAATAGGGAGTGAGAGAGAAATAAAAGGGAAATAGATAACAAAGGATAAAAAATAGGAAATATATTAGGATAAGTGGTTCAATAGGCGGAACAATGCCTCTTGACTTTACGGAGGAAGCCTGACCTCACATTTACTCTAAGAGCTGTAGTACTTACATTTTTCTCGACTCTATTCATTAATTATAACATCTTATATATAAACATTAGAAATAGTTAAAACCACCCAAACTACTCATCTCACTAACATAATAACTAATCCTATAATAACTCCCTATAATTCCTACAATAACTAATTACTAATCATTAGTCTCACAAACTCCTTTATTCGTAGTCATATGATAATCCTAACTCCTCTATGTGTGTACATGGCCAAATAACATTAATGCAAAAAGAATCAATGAAGAAGTAAAAATTTGTCGACTTTAGAGGACCGTTGTTTTAAGAAAAGTGTCGAGCAAATGCTCGACAAGTTTGCAAAGAATAATTTTCAAGCAAACTAATGGAAAAAAATTTTGAGTTCTTCCATGAACGATACATTGGTTTAGGAAAAATTTATTTCACATAAATTTTACAAAGGGTCTGCTAAAATTTTAGATAAATATTTTATAAGTAAGATTTGACATTGTTAAATTTTTTTCAATGTTAGTTTCTAAAAAATAAAATTTAGTGATCTCTAAAAAAGAAGAAAAGAGAAGTTCAAAATAATTAATGGAAAAACCAATTTAAAAGTAAACAATTCATTTTCATCTATTTTACATTGAAACATACCAATGCTCTCTTTGGTATCATTTTTCTTTTTGTGTTTTACTTATTTATCAAAAAGCATTTTTGAAAATCACTTTATCAAAAATAAAATGTTGTTTAGTAACTACTATGCATAATATATTATAGAATGAGAAATAAATTTGGTATTCTATTAAGAATAAAGATGTGTTTTTTGTTTCTTCAAGTTGCAAAATTTTCAAGCAATGATATCTTGTGTTTCATTTATCCGATTAACCTAAAATTTGGACACCCTTACTATTTTTTTCTTGCTATAACATCCAAATGATCTGATCGGAGATTGGATGGCAGGAAAATACAATTGAGGTGGCGGAAATTAAGAAAAGGAGTTGGATTTTCAAGTTGCATAATTTTCTAAGGATTGATATTTTGTTATCCTCATATCTAATTGACCTGAAATTTGGACACTTATCGTTTTTCCCTGGTCTTGACATCCAACGAATCTGATCGGATGATGAACGGCCAAAAAATTACAATCGAGGTGCCCGAAATCAAGAACAAGAGTTGGATTTAAGTTGCATAATTTTTCAAATCTTGATATCTAGATCTCTTTTTCCAATCGACTTGAAATTTGGAAACCTTTATCAATTTTTGGTGTACTTGTTGTAAGATCTGTACCCGGAATCCCCTATTTACATTGTGTCAGATCTTTCCACACCGACATGGAGCACACCCAACATCGGGGACCAAGGATGTATCTAAGTCATAAGGGAACCTTAGCTCTCACACCATGTGGTATCGAGTAATATTAATAAGCCTTGGATGGGCCCAGCATGCAACCCAAAGTGTAGGGGTCAACGAGTGGAGCATTGGGTTATAATTTAGCCCTAATGGCAGCATGAGCTGTGGCGTGAGTCATCTAGTTTCCAGCCGCCGGCTTGATCCAAGATGGACACCCTCTCTCCTCGGGTTTCTATAAATAGAGAGCCCATGGCTCTCTTTCTCTTTTTGGAACCCTTGGGAAGTTGGAGTGCTGGTTGGAGTTGGAGAGCAAGCTCAAGCTCAAGACTTGATTCCTTCCTCCATTAAGGTGAGTTATTTTCTCCCCCTCCTTATAGGTGCTTAATAAAGGCTAGATGGTAGTAGCTCCACCATTAATGGTCTCCATGCTCCACCATTAATGGTCTCCATTAATGGAGACCAACCCAAACCCTAGGAGTTAGGTTTTTCACCCAAACCACCATAATGGTGGCTTAAATGGAGTGTTAAAGACACCCATTTGGCATACTATGGGTGGGAACATGATTCCCACCATCTAAAACAAGTGTATGATTGTTGGGGAGTCAAAGCTCCCCAAATAGAGACCTTGTCCCCACTTGAGTCTAGTTTTTCGGACTCAACCGGTGGACCCATGCTGGAGGTTAAGGCACTACCTCTGCCTCCGGATGTGTTTGCCCTGACCATGTATGGTCTGGCTGGCAAAAGGGCCAACAAGGCCCCATCCTCCTCTAAACTCATACTTAAACTAGATTGGTTGAGTTGAGCCAGAGGCAAAGTCGACGGATACACCATCTGGCACTGCCTCCTCCTCACTCTCTGTTAGTGACACCCTGTATCAGTATTGTGTTAAGCCAGAGGCACGATATCCGGAAGCAAAACCCTCCGGGTGGCTGCCCTGGTTATCCCATGGGTCCGTTTGACCACAAGGGGCTGGTTGGGCTTATGGGTAAGCCGGAGGCAATGCCGGAGGTACCACCATTCGACAAAGCCTTCGCCTTGCTCTCTAAAAGCATTCTATTATGACAGGTGCGCATCCGGATGATGAGCTGGATGATTGGTCATCCGCTTCAATCCTCCTGCTCAGCCTTAGCTAAAAACCATAAATATAAGCCGGCGGCTTATTTTCGGATAGTACATCCCCCGAAAAAATCCACCGTTGGCCAGTACACCTAGGTAATTCTTTAAGGGACCAACCAGTAGGGTCTCGGCTTATCTTGGGACCCTCATTGTGGCATTTGAAACATGCCTATGCTGGATCAAAAGATACTTAACTAACCTAATGAAATCTACATAAATAAATAGGTAAACCTACGTGGGTATTGGACGGAGCCTATTGTCGGCTTTAAGGTTCTTCAGCACTAATAGTGCCTATAGGTGAGGGGTTAGGTCTGTAGAATTAGGACATATGATATATGTCTATGAATTTATTGTTATTTAACATGTCATCCAATAACTGTGATAATTGAGTATGCATTGCATTATAACAACTATGTACGTTTTGGTTAATGGATGTTGTAAACTTTGTTGTATGCATGTGACATGCAGGTACTAGTGAAAGGTAATGCATGGGTATACGAGTCCTAGGCTCGCATGACGTGTGGGTACCAGTAGAAGGTGGCACATGGATACATAGGCCCAGACCTATTACTAGCACCTTAGTGCGGGCACTGGTGGTCCAGGGCTATTAGGGGGCGGGGGCTTCTGCTGGGGTGCCTGGGGTGCAGCCCCATTATTTTATCATGTTGTATTCACATGTTAGACATTAAGAGGTTGCATTACCCGGGTTCTAGCCCAAGGGGTGGCACGCCTTTGACCGAAAATCTAAGGGGCGGTCCGCTTGTAGAAGCAATTTGACAAAAGAGACTTGGACATCCTGTTTCTACCTTAGCCCAGTACATGAAGTGTGAAAGCCATCGAGCTGTAGGCAAGGACGAAAGCTACAGTAAGCACACTAAGTGTACATATAGAACCATACCATGACCTAACATTAGGATTCATCATACGCATTGGTGTATGGCATGTGATACTTGATTCCTTACTGAGCTGGGATGGGAGCTCACTTCTCGTATCAATGCTTATTTTCAGATTTTGATGCAGATTACTCTGTGGTAGAATTTATGGAATCTCCACTGGCGAGTAAAGCTTCTGTGAGAGAAGAGTACACTGAGGAGCACAACGAGGGCAGCACCTGTAGCGATTGCGTCTATGCTTGATGCAACCCTCCCCATGCTCTTTCCCCTTCTTCCTTATGATTTCATTTTGTAGATGGATGATGTAATCTATCCAGACATAGTTGGACAGATTTATTCTTTTTATTTGACTATGTGTATACTAGATATGGATATTATTTTGGTGAACACTATGGATGTAAATCATAACTCTAAAACCCTATTATGTTATGATACAATTAGCTGCATCAATCGTTTAGTATTTGCTTCTGCTATTATTACTTGTGAGGACAAATAAGGAAATTTTACAATAGGCCCTTGGATTTTCCTAAGAAAATGTGGATCATTAGCTTTCACCTTTGATCTTGTCCACCCACGCTGATGGACGATAATGATTTGGAGTCGCCACCTACGTTAAGGTCTAAGACCTCTAATGTAGTCTCAATATAGGACAAGACTTCTATTGACTCATGACCCAATATATCAGTTTTGGTCTATTAGAGAACGAGTAAGCGTTCAAGGTACAGTTAGAAAAGGTGTTAGGCACCCAAAGCTGTCCAATCCAAAAATCGAACTGCTATGTGATTTTACTTTCCTTAAACTCTATGTTCTAACTATTCATGGTCAATGGATGACTAGGGCTCATAGGGGATCCTATGCCAAGTTGTTAAATTCTTCTAACCTAAGGTTTAGCCAAACATGTTCTGAAAGAAAAAAAACAAAATAATGTATAGTGAACCAAACCAAAGATGGTTCAATCATGGATTGAATCTGAGACGTCCATCTCAAACTGCCTATGTATTCCATCCTAGAAATCAAATCCATAACGTAGTTCGAACAGAATGTGATTAAAGCTTATGGATGTGATTTATGCTTGAGCTTTATTAGATTCAATGTTTAAGTTGAGATTTATGCTTGATGAAAGGTTGAGACTGAATCAGGACAGTCTATATGGGCTAGGAGTGTTGTACTTGGAGAGTCTTCTAAATTGCTTGCATATTTTAGAGGTCCTAAAAATCAGGTACAACGTAATTTGGTGATTGTGTTTGGTTTTGACCCATCTGGGTCGGAAGATGATAGTCTCAGGGACTAAAGGTAGGTAAAATACTCTCAGGGAGCAAATTGTGATACTCTCAAGGAGTAGAATGGGTGAGGTACTCTCAGGGAGTAGGATAGGTGAGGTACTCTCAAGGAGCAAAGTATGTAATTACTCTCAGGGAGCAAGATGGGTATGTATACTCTCAGGGAGCAAGGTATGTATTCTCGGGGAGCAAGGTATATACTCTTAGAGAGCAAAGTATGTACTTTCAGGGAGCAAGGTGTATACTCTCAAGGAGCAAGGTGTATACTCTCAGGGAATAAGGTATGTACTCTCAGGGAGCAAGGGGTGTACTTGTAGGGAACAAGGTGTATACTCTCAGGGAGCAAGATGTCTAATAGTCTCACAAGACTAGGGTGTGGGTCCATATTTGGAAATCTTTCTAAATTGCCTACGTATCTTAGGGTACTGCCCTAAGAATCAGGATCCATGTAGTTCGACATGGATTCATTCATTGGGTGACCCATGTGAGTCGAAATATGGTAGTCTCGTAGGACTGAGTGATGATCCTAAATCTATGGTTGGATTCACATGACACCTATCTAGGTCTATGTACCCTAGAAAACGAGCTAAGGGATAGGGATCGTTTTAAAGCTATTCTTGACCTAAAACCCTAATTTGGAAGTGTTAGGCTATGCTTAATCATTCTTAATTAAGATTTTTATCAATTTTATTTTTACCCTTCCCATGAATGTGGGTGCCAAAATGCATGTCTCTACACCTAATATGTTTGCTAGGTGTACAAGTATGTTAGTTTGAATGGGGTGTAGTAGAAATTAAGTTATTGCTAAAGATGAAAATATTCAAATATGGCAAGAAACCTCATTGTTTCATATCAGGTATAGCAAAAAAACATGTGAATAAACATAGCAGTAAGGATGTGAACATCCAAATGAAAGACATATCAACATGTGCATCTCATGTATAATTCTCAAACAAAATATGTTTGTCTCAATGTGTATCAGACCTGACAAAAAAAAAAAGTGTATCAGACTAGATTCTCTAAATCTATAGTTGAGATTTAATATGAATCTCTCAATGCATCAAAATCAAATCCTCAACCTACGGTCTAGATTTGTTTAGGTTTCTTAATAATGCTATCAAAATCAAATCCTCAATCTAACGGCTCAGATTCATCCCACATCAATTATCATGATCATACCATATAATCAATGGCTCAGATCTCATACTTATCATGTTCAAACTTAGATCCAATGGTTCAGATTCATCTAAATCACTCATGATGATCATCTAATGGTTCATATTCATCTAATCAACTCATAATGATAATCCAACAATTCAAATTCATCTAAATCATTAATGATGACAATCTAATGGTTCAGATTCATCTAAATCACTCGTGGTGATAATCCAACGGTTTAGATTCATTTAATAACTCATAATGATAATCCAACAGTTCATATTCATTTAAATCAATCATGGTGATAATTCAACGGTTCAGATTCATTTAAATAATTCCTAATGATAATCTAAAGGTTTACATTCATCTAAATCACTCATAATGATAATCCAACAATTCAGATTCATTTAAATCATTCATAATGATAATCCAACGGTTCAGATTAGTTTAAATCACTCATAATGATAATCTAACATTTCAAATTCATTTAAATCACTCATAATGATAATCCAACAATTCAGATTCATTTAAATCATTTATCATGATAATTCGATGGTTCAGATTCATTTAAACCATTTATCATGATAATCCAACGGTTCAGATTCATCTAAAAATCCAAGATCGATTGCTAGATTTTATTCACTTAAAATTCCAAGATCAATGTCCATATTTTAATCAAATTAAACTCAAGATCAAATGGCTAGATTTTATCTTATCAAAAATTCATAATCAATAGGTAGAATTTAATCATATCAAAATTCATGATCGAGGTAAAATTTCATGACATAAAAAATTCATGGTCAAGGTAGAATTTCATCACATAAAAATAATTCATGATCAAGGTAGAATTTAATCACATCAAAATTCATGATCAAGGTAGAATTTCATCACAATTCATGATCGAGGTAGAATTTCATCACATAAAAATTCATGATCAAGGTAGAATTTCATCACATAAAAATAATTCATGATCAAGGTAGAATTTAATCACATAAAAAAAAATTCACGATCAAAAGGGCCATAACCACATGGTATTGCAGATAGGGGTTACATATGCAGGTTTAAAGGGGGATGGACTTAATGGGATGGACTTAATGGTGGTGATTGTCGATGAGTAATAAGGATAGGAGGTGGGTAGACAGATGGATAGCATGGGCCATGGAGGGATGTTCGGTTAGTAATGGCAGGTGGTGATGGGTTAACAGGGTAAGCAGGAGGTGTCATTGGGTATGTGTTAAGGGGAAATTAGGTGAGATATTGGATGTGGTGTCGGTGGATAGAGGTGGAGGTATCTTGATGGGGGTTAAGTGTCAGCTATGGGGGCTTATGGGTTGATGCATGTCGGGGTTGTAAGGGTAACATATGGGTATTCAGTGGATGTTGGGGATTGGTAACAAGTGGGTTTATGTATCAGGTTGTATGGGTTAGGCTTCTCGGTTGATTGGGAATGTAGGGTATGTAGGGTGGCTTGGTTTTGGGTGTTAGGACAGGTATTGCAGGGTATAGTGTTGCGGTTTTAGGTTAGGTTGTCGGGCAGGTGTAGGTTGCTGACGGCTAGGAGAGGTTGCATGGCTGTGTTATTCTCAGTGGAGGGTGAAGAAGGATGGAGGTAGTGGACAGTGAGGGATGTTGTAGCGAATCAGCTAGGTTTGTTGCAGGTTCTCAGGGGGTAGGTGGTGAGCAGAGATGAAGGGTAGGCGGTAGGATTTGCACAAGGTTTGGGGAAGACATGAGATATGCAGGTAATGGCAAGGCTGCAGGGATAGGGGTTTTTTTTTGGGGGGGTGAGGGCTTCTGTAACAGGGTTGGCTGTGGAATGAGGGTTCTCGGTGTAATGGCAACAGGTAAGTTGCAGGTTTATCGGCTCTTAGCTCCTGTCTCTCTGCTCTTCTCACTTTAGTCCTCTTTTTTCTTCTTCTCCCAGCTATATCGGTCCCAGTCTTCCTCTCTTTTTTCTTTCAAATCTCTCTTCTCTCAGTTGTCGGCTCTCTATCTGTTTATTTGATTCTACCGCGCTACTGTTCTCCCTCTCTTCTCGGTCATCTGCTCTTCTCCTATATCTCCCCCGTCTCACTATTGGCCTCCCAAAATCCCTCTCTCAGCTCTCGATTAGTCTCTTGGGTCTCTCTCTCTCTCCCCGATATCTTTTTTTCTCAAGAACTTCCTTTTCTTTTCCTTTCTATCTCTCTCAATCTTTCCATTCTCAGTTCTATTCTTCCCTTCTTCAACTTCTTTCCTTTTCTTCTCCATTATTTTTTCTTCTTTTTTTAACTTCTTAACTGAGTCTCTCTCTAACTCCCAGATTCCCATTGGTTCTTCTTTGCTTTATTTTTTTTTTCTTCTTTCTTTATTTCCCACTCAATCACGATCTTTCCCTTTCTCGGATCTCTCTTCTGGCTTCTTCTAGATCTTCCTATTTTCTTTCCTCACTGCTCGAATCTCCCTCCTTTCCTTGAGTAACCAACCCGTGGCCTGTCTCTCTTCTTTTCTTAATCTATTCTCCCCTTCTTCAATTTTTTCCATAATTCTCTCATTTCTTTCCATTAGAGGACCACTAAGTGATCTTCCGATTCTCTCTCTCTTTCTTGCTTATTCTCTCAACAACTGGCCGACATCTCTCGACATCCCTTTCTTTCCATAAAACCAACTGAGATATATAATACTATATAGTACATATAATTATATATAGGGATAATTTCAGCTACCACCCAAAAAGAGTTAACTAAATCACCTACCACCCAAGTTAGACAAATGTTGGTCCATTTACTGACTGGAAAAAGTTGAAATTGTGCGTGGACGTTTATACCCTTGTCATTTTAAACAAAGTAAAAAAAAAAAAAAGAAAAAAAAAAAAGAAAAGGAGAAACTAAAACAAATGATTATACCAATGTGCAAGCATTTTGGGGGATTTCTAATTTTTACACCGTTGACGGTGATGAGCTCCATGGAAATTTCAGAAGGTCGAGGTTTTATCTCTGGTTTCTCAAGGTGAACCTTCGTTTTCACCATTAATTTCACTCACTCACTCTCTCTCTCTCCCTGTCTCACTTGTTTCAATCATGTACTTGCTGTAATTCCAGTGGCATTTCATTTCTCCAAAACTGACGACTCTTTTACTTCAATCTACCAGAAGATGAGAGAGAAACGAAGCATTTGGAATCCCTAGAAGGAGTAGACTCGTGTCTCCATCTCTTCCAGATCGATCTTGTCGACTACGATTCCCTCTTCGTTGCCATCAATGGAACCGTTGGTCTTTTCCACTTGGCTTCCCCCCTGCATTGTTGATCGAGTTCTGGATCCAGAGGTCCGTCTTCTCTATCCAACAGCTACTAAATTTTCTTATTATTATTTTTTTTTTAAATTTGAATCACACAATATCAGAAAAAACTTTTGGATCCGGCAATTAGAGGGACGATAAATGCACTTAAAGCAGCTAAGGAGTGCAGGGTGAAGCTAGCGGTGGTGACCTCATCGATATCCGCTAGCATGCCTAGCCCTAACTGGCCTTCCGATGTCATCAAGAATGAAGATTGTTGGACGGATCTCGACTATTGCAAGCAGAAAGGGGTGAGATTTGAAATTAATCTTATGTCATTTCAGAATGAAGATTGCTAGACGGATCTCGACTACTCAGTCTGCTCTTGTGCCATTTCCTCTTATGCCGTTTTAGAATGCTCTCTCTTGTCCAACGATGGTAGTGGTGATGTGGAGGACGGAGTGAGGAGCGTAGAAGGTGGAGTTAAACCGGTGGAATGGATAGAAGATGATGAGTCATAAAGGGTAGTTTAAGAGAAGGTAAAACAGTTGTGCTTGTAGAGGATTCGTTGCAGTTGTAGTTGGAGGTGGAGCAATCGGTGCGGTGATTTCTTGCAGTTGCAGAGGATTTTTTTTTTCTTTTTTCATAAAATGTTGCAGAGAAACAGAGAGGAAGAAGAAGATGATTTGGGGGTTGGATTAAAAATAAATAAGGGTAAATTAAACTTTTTCCTTTACAATAAGGGTATTATTGTCATTCATGTATTTTCTAACGGCTGACATTAGCAACTAACAACTTTGTTAGTTATTTTTGGATCTTTTTGATAAACGTTTGTCTAACTTGGGTGGTAGGTGATTTGGTCAATTATTTTTGGGTGGTAGTTGAAATTTTTCCTTATATATAAGATATAATATATAAAATATATTATAATATATATCATATATATTATACTATATATAATAAAATATAATACAATATATACAATATAATTATATAGTTCAATGTATATACATGCACATGTACACACAACTTGGACTAATTGGATTTAGATTAGACTGGGTTGGGCTGGACTGGTCTGATCCAGTGTGGGTAGAGCTGGGTTAAGCTGGATTGGTTTTTTCTCTCTCTTTTTTTATCATTTTATGAGCCATTTTGGCTTTCATTCGCTCTATGAATTTTCTTGGCGGGCTTTGTCCCAGATTTTTCCCTTTCATACTGAAGGGGACTGGAAATGAAACAACTGGCACTTGAATCGCCTGATTTGGACGTTGGATGATTAAGATATAACGATTTGAAGTTCGATCAATCCAATTTATGATAATTTATTTAATAAATCCTCAACTTGCGATAATTTACAAAAAGCCCCAGGGATTTTAATGTTCTTTTCAGAAAACCCCTTTGTACTTATTTCCGGACTAAAATCACCATATCTTCTTCGTTTGACATCGGAATTGAACAATTTTGGTCTCATTTTGAAGATAATTCCGTGACCTACGCATTCATTTAGGTTGCAGCCCATGACCTTGCTGTGGGGCCCATCGAAAATCGCTTTGAAGTCACAGTAAAAAATTCAAACTCTGAATTAAGACCCACAACCTTGCTGTATGTGTTTACTTAGATTCCTGCATATTGGGGATCATCTCAGTTCATTTCAAAGCACCATAGAGAGCACGCAGGGACTGATCGGCTGTTAGTTTGAGAGAATTTCACTCACCTCTTTAGTACTTTTCAAACTTTCACTCACCTCCCCTTCTTTGCCGTCTACACGTCAGTAAGACTTTGTCTAGCTGGGGATGGCAAAAATGGGGTGCTTACAATACTCTGTTATTCATTGCTTTGTGAATATTGCTAGTATAGACTGTAGGATTCATTAGTAGATCACTGTAGTTGTCGGTCGTTGATTGGTTTCGAGTAGTTTCATAGGTCGACTCAAATATCACGTCGGATTCCCATAATGGACTGCGACACTTGTCATCCAACGAAACGAATCGGAGATTGAAGGGGCAAAAATGTGTTTTATGATGGTCGAATAGACGAAACAAATATGGAGAAATTGATGAAAAAGAGAAATGGATGAATGAGAATTTAATGTTATAAAAATATTGTTTTAACTATTTTACTACAACTCAAAACAAATATGTTCATTAACTTGTTACTTTTTTTTTTTTGGTAAAAACTTCTCGCTTGAAAACTACCAAAAGTGTTTTGGACGAAAGACCAAAAAGACGTCATTTTGGATTTTTTTTTTATAGGAAACAGAACTGAAAAAAATGATATCAAAACCTTATAAAAACAAAAAATAAAAATGGTAAAATATAATTTCTTACGAGTGACGAATGAAAAAATAACGAAGTTTGTGACAATAATAATTTGCCTGGATATTTTTTCCTTTTATTTCTCCCTCCAAGTCACCCAAATGGCTTTCACTCTCTTTAAAAATTTCTGGCTTCTATCTGCTTCTGTTCAACTCGAATTGAAAATGGCTAAAACACGATTTTCTTCCAAAAGATTGCAATGTAAGCCTGGAATCTCAAACTCAGAATCAGAACTCGGTGAGATGATTCTCAAATTTCTGAGTTCGTTTTCAGTTTTTCATTCAAATGTGGATATTCTTCGTTTTGTTTATTTTGAATGACGAAATAAAATTCTCTGTTTTGTCTTTTAGGTTCTGAATCTTCCATTGGCGGTTCTGGGCGAGAAGTTAACGTATTTGTAAGGAAGAAAAGGGTCAAAAAGGAAGTTGAAATCCCTGCAGAGGAGCTCAAAACAGAACATCTGGAACCAAAAGTAAGGGTCGATTTGAGGGCCCCAAAAAATGTATTTCTTTCTTTTCTTAAGCTAATTATCCTCTAATAGGTGACTCTTTTAATTTTGTTACGGGAAGTATCTTATTGTGGTAAATTTCATTTTAATGGTGTTCCAACAATAGAGTGGTCATAGGCTCTTTGGTTCATATATATAGGTGCAATTTTCAGATTATAAACTCCTGTTATCCAAAAAGAAATAGTTCCTTTTATATTTAATTTCCTGTATCCTATATTGTTAAGGTTTTATTTTGTATTCATTTCTTTCCTCATTCTGCTAAGAAAGATAATTTTAGCTGTTTTGTGCACACTGGGTTTTAGAGTTTCAGGTTTTCTGAATTGCCCTATGTCTGGCACATCTTTTTTTTCTTAGAAACTTTTTTATTTATATTTTTTTGGTAATTATTATGGAATCTCTGGCACTTCTCATTTGTGCAGTTCATCCTTCAATATATTGCCCTTTTTTCCCAATCAATACTCATCATGTTCGGTGACATCAATATTACTGTTACCCATCAAATGACTCCAAACTTATCTTGCACCGAGCCTCTTTAGGTTTTCTATTTTACCTGAATACCATATAGCATAACAATCTGCATGCACTGTGGAGATAACTTGCACTTTAGGAGGAACTGATAATTTCTCATGGAATGTAGAACATTTCAACTGTTGATGTGTTTTTCTCATTTTATGGGTTTTGTATGCATATCTTTTAGAAGTGCTGTTAAGTCATACTTCTGTGGCTTCTCTCTTGGGGATGCAGGCCCATCAAAGGTAGGGTGCTCGTGTCATGATCTTAGTAAAAAAGTAATCCTTTCTTGTTCTAGCTCTCTAGTGAGGTGGATTCAATGTTGGAGCATATTTTTCTGTTATGGTTTAACAAGATATAAACCTCTCATCTCTGGTCCTGGAAATAGACTCTAAGAATGTTGGAGGATGTGTAAGAATCGTATGAGTCAATGAATTCTTTCTATACCCTGATGGAATTCTCATGCTTTTCACAATCCGATATGTGCGTACTGCCTTGTTGTGTCAGCTATTTGGTGGTGGAGAACTTAGCCAAATCTGGTGTGGGAAAGAAACTTATCTTTAGAGGGCTCACTTTCCTGGGCAAGCATTTTATTTTCTTCCTTCTTTTTTGTCTCCTTTGGTTACATGGCAAGCCTTTTTTGCTTGTATTCTCCTTCTTTGCTTTTCTATAAATTCTTTCAGAAAGCACTATCCACAATTTTTTATTTATTTATTGAGCTGATGTATCAAACATTTAGTTGTTTATTTGTTTCATTTGATAGATATCATACTTATATCAGTGTGCACTTGATTTCTCAAATTTTGTGGCTAGGCGGATGAATACATATGTATCTTATTGGTCCTACCCTGTGCAGTTTTGTTGCTTTCCCGAAATTGAAGAGTTTGCATACGGAAAGACCAGTGGATCCGTCCAGTTGAGTAGGGTTCTTTCCTTTTGAATATATCTACAGCTATTGACAAGTTGGAAAATTTGCATTGATTCCTTAAATTTTATTTGAATTCAAACTGTTATCTCTTGCACATTTTTCAATAAAGTAGCCAACTCTATTGTTGGCTGAGTGGACAGACTTCACATTCTATTAAATTCACTCTTTCCATGTTATTATTTTATTCTTTTACATGGGAGCAAAAAGGAAAACTTCTATGTCATAAAATAGATAAACCTTTAAAAGGTACATCGGTTATATATGTTTAGTCTGCAAGCTTATGACGTGTTATTTGAATTCAAACTGTTATCTCTTGCACATTTTTCAATAAGGTAGCCAACTCTATTGTTGGCTGAGTGGATAGACTTCACATTTTATTAAATTCACTCTTTCCATGTTATTCTTTTATTCTTTTACATGGGGGCAAAAAGGAAAACTTCTATGTCATAAAATAGATAAACCTTTGAAAGGTACATCAGTTATTTATGTTTAGTTTGCAAGCTTTTGGCATGTTATTTGAATTCAAACTGATATCTGATGTAGATAGATTCCAGCACCAGTATTCATGTTGGGACAAGCCTAAACCAAGCCCAAAGCCTAGTCTAATGGGTTAATAAGTAGCCTATTGGGTTATGGGCTAGGATTTGTTATGTTTTCTTTTGTATTGGGCCTATTTTGAAAGCCCATATATAGATGATAAGTGGTCCATATGAATTTAGAAGTTTAAAAGTCATCAGTGAAGTCTAAGAGTCATTTTTAAAGTCTAGGAGTCATTAGTGGAGTTTACTTTTCTAGGTGAATTAATATAGTGGGTTTTACTTTCCAAGGCTGCATTAATGTTTTTATTTTCAAAATCTTGTTTATAGGTCCCTATTTCTTGAGAACAGTTTTCAATGTCTTGGGAGTAGTTTTAAATGTGTAGGAATTGTTTTCTATGTCTTGTTTTTGTTTCCTAGGTCTAGTGTTTGTTATCAATGTATGGGTTTTAGTTTCTAGGTGTTGGGAATTCCATTTAGTCTTGGAATTCCCATAGTCCATTTAATTCAAGTTGATGTATCCAAGTCATGGAATAAAATCTCGGCAGATCTCGCCGATCTCGCCCTTCTCGACATTAACCGAGATGAAAACAGGGTCGATAAGCCTTTTCGTCTCGGCAGATGCATAATCTCGCCGAGATCTCGGTAGATCTCGCCGAGATCTCGGTAAATCTCGCAATTTCTCTGCGAGATCTCGGTAAATCTCACCGAGAAATTGCTTTTTTTTTTTTCTCTTTATAAAAGAGAATACTCACTGTTCTAGGTCGAGAACTCGATCGAGAACTGCTGTTTCCTCTTTTTTGTTAGTTTTTTGAAAATTTTCTTATTTCTTCCTCATTTTTTCTTTGTTTGGACTTTCAACTTGCAACGGGTGGTGCTTTGGACTGCGGGGATTGTTGTAGGAGTTTCATATCAACTGTTGAAGGTTAGATTCTTGCCCAAAAATGAGACTGTGAGAGAGAAAAAAAATTGGTAGAATCTGATGAAATTTTTATATATGTGAGCCCGATCTACGAGACTATGAGATCATTCAGTAGTGAACATTTGAACTATGATGTAATGATTTATAATGAAGTGTTATTTTGTTTCTCTTTCCCCCAATGCATTATGTTATTGTCTCATTTGCCATATTTGATTGAATATAATTGTCAATATTAGCCTAAGTTTACAACAGACTTTAGCGTTGACTGTCAAAACATGGCTGTAAACCCAAACAACCACAAAGAGTCATTATTTTTACAATTTTATGCTCTAAATGTGTTTATGTATGTAAAAATGATGTTCCTCTGAAGTTGGAGACCTAAAAAATATATTTTGGCCACCGAGACAGCCTATTTTTAGGCTGTCTCGGTGAGATCTCGGATCTCGCCGAGATCTCGGTTCGGAGGAGGCCGAGACTCCTCCGAAACCAGAGATTTTAAACCTTGATCCAAGTGGTTCTATTTTCCTATATAATGGAATTATGGGTAGCTATTACAGCTTTCAAAACTTTGTGAAAATCTTCTCTTTGAGATTTACTTGTGAGAATCAAGTGTGCTTGTGAGAAACAAGTGTGCTTAGGTGGGACTCATATGGCTGGGCAACTAGTGAGACTCTAGACTGCCATCTATCTATCTTTATCTTCATATCTTTAACTATCATCAATACTATCGCATTTATTTTGTTTTACACCGGATAATATTTCCTACCAGTTTTTGATCTTGACTTGCTTACCTTTAGGTTTGCATCAATCTCTCTTGCACATTTTTCTGTAAAGTAGCCAACTCTATTGTTGGTTGAGTGGATAAACTTCATATTCTATTAAATTCACTCCTTCCATGTTATTCTTTTATCTTTTACACGGGGGCAAAAAGGAAAACTTCTATGTCATAAAATAGATAAACCTTTAAATGATACATCAGTTATTTATGTTTACTTTGCAAGCTTGTGGCATGTTATTCTTTTAGTTGTGTTTAACTTTAAAATCATCTAGCTTGGCTTGACTTGTTGGCACTTTGTTTGAATACTGTGGTTCATGGTTTCTCTGAGTTACCAAGAAGGTCTTTCATTTAGGTGTCATGTTTTCAACTCTTAAGATGATGCTGTCGTAATCCAAGGGTACAAGGGCACCATTGTAATTTTCTTATTATTAAGATTTATTTTTATGTTTCTTAGTGACAATTAATAAGGGGCATAATTGTAATCTTGGTTTCAAATAGTTGATTATAAATAAGAAGGCTTGGGTGAAGAGATGTATTCATCTCTGACCTATTCTCTGATTCAACATGGTATCAGAGCCACCACTAGTGTTGGGATTCTAACCCTATCACTGCCTCTACCCTTCACTCTCTCCGTAACTTAGCACCGCCCCAACCCATTGTCACTGCCTCCTACCGCCCCTGCCACTAACGACAACCACCCCTGCAACCACTGCACCCTACCGCCCTACAACCTAAGAATCCATCGCCGCCATCGACCCTGCAACCCTCATCGACCTTCCCATTACCACCATTGCAACTCCCATCGACCTTCCCATTACCACCACTGCAACTCCCATCGTCAACTGCAACTCCCATCGTCAACTGCAACTCCCATCAACCTTCCCTGCACCCCGCCCAACAACCCACTGCCTGCAACCTGCAACCTGCATCCAAGGACTTAGGGCAACCTGCATCAACAGAACATAAGTGACACAAGAAGCTTGCAGCCAAGGACTCAGATAGAGCAGTGTTTTGGAAAGCATGAAAGGCTCACCTCAAGGCACATTCAAGGACTACTGGTCTACACCTTGCATTGCATCGCTAAAAGCCCTCACCGCCTTCCTCTGATTCATTCATTCTAACTTCCGTAGTGAGGGTCTCATGTAACAATTGATAATTTCATCTCGTGGGGTCTCCTTTAGGTTTCTCCATGACAATGAGCTAGTGCTCGTAATCACAGTTATCGGGCAGTTTTGTATCCTGCAGCCATTACTGCCTCCTGTTCTGTAGTAAGGTTGAAGATGGACTTCTTTTTATTAAGTTCAATTTCTTATAAATTACAGAAAGCCCCTTGCCCTATTGTTTCTTTGCAATTGGCCCTTGAGGTAATATTTTGATTTCAGTTTCACCCTAAGGTCTTGTTTGTTCATCAAGGGTTATTTTGATGTTCTGATTTATTACGAAATTGCCATTGGGCTTCAAGTAAAGCTTTTATATTATCAGAGATCGATTTGTTCAGCTCCAGTTCTTTCGACAGATCGTTTTTGGGTTGTGTTCATCACCATGCCTAATTCTTTAGAAGTTGTCTCTCCCAACACGGAGATCCCAAAAATTGAATTTACTGCTATTGCACTTAACCCAATCAAGTTGGATGGGACCAATTACTTAATGTGGTCGAAAACTTCATAGATAGTAATCTCTGCACGAGGTATGCTGGGATATATAACTGGTCACAAAAAGGCACCCGCCACCACAGACCAACTTTATGACAAATGGACATGCGAAAATTCTATTATGATGGCCTATCTGATTGGCTCTATGGAACCTAAAATTGGTCGTGGGTATGTACTGTTGCCTGATGCTACTGAAATTTGGAATGCTGCCAAGGAAACTTATTATTAGGTTGGCAACTATTCCTTGATTTATGATCTCCATGTGAAGATTGGTGCCACCAAGCAAAGGGACATTATTGTATCCCAATACTATTCTGAACTCCGCAGTTTGTGGCAGGAGTTGGACTATTATGACACCTTTACTGTTGCATGTTCTACTGATGCTGTTGCTATGAAGCTTGCAAAGGACAAATTAATGGTGTATAATTTCTTGGCTGGTCTCAATGTTGAGCTTGATCAAATTAGAACTCAAATCCTCAGTAGAGAACCTTTTCCATCTTTATAACAGACTTATGCTTTGGTTCAATCTGAGGACATGCGCCGTACATCTATCATGCCGACATTACCAGCAGAACGGTCAGCCCTCCAAACCACTCAGCAAAGCAGTCCTGCATTCTCCAAACCTTCCTCCACTCGAGACCTAGTTCGGTGTAAACGTTGTGGGAAGGAAAGGCATATCGAGGATACTTGCTGGAAATTACATGGCAAGCCGGCTGACTTTGAGGCCAAGCGGCGTGAGAAATGGCTACAAAGATCCAAGAATTTTTGGGCACTACAAGCCCATCTGACAGAAGCTTGCCCTCCTATTGGGCCTTCACCTACACTTTCAGCAAAAGAACTTCAGGCGCTCAGGATCCTACTAAGGCCATCTTCTGCAACCAATATTGTTCTTCCATCATCATCTGCTACACCAGGTTCTTACTTTGTTTAGTCAGGTATTTTTCATGCTGGTCACTGTGCTTCCTCTGTACTTAGCCCATGGGTTATGGACGTTGGAGTCACTGATCGCATGACTGGTTCGGGCAATTTGTTTTACCTGTACTCTCCCTCTTCTGGGAAAGATACAGTCCGAGTAGCAGTTGGGTCTCTCTCTCCTATATCTGGAAATGGCTCCATCCGTTGCTCCCCCACTCTTACTTTACACTTTGTTATTCATGTCCTTAGCTTTTCTACAAATTTGCTATCTATTAGTAGTCTCACTAAATCTCTTAATTGTGAAGTAATATTTTTTCCTTCCTCGTGTGTAATTCAGGATTTGGAGAGCAGGAAGACGATCGGACATGGTAAATTGGGTTGGAGTCTCTACTTGCTTGATGATGGTCCTTCAGAATCCCCACCTTCACCTCCGCCTACTACACATCATATCTATTCAGTCATGAGCACCCTGTAACAATGGCATCGCCGTCTTGGTCACCCTTCCCCAGTCGTTTTATCCTAGTTGTTTCTTTTTCTTTCCAAGCATTGTAATAAAAATGAGTTATTATGCGAAGCCTGTATTTTGTCTAAGCAAGCTTGTATAACTTATTTACCTTCATTTAATAGAAGTAGTGGTATTTTGGATTTAGTTCATTCTGATGTTTATTGACCAGCTAGGACAACTTCTATTTCTGGGCATCGTTGGTTTGTAACTTTTATTGATTGTCATACTAGGACTACTTGGGTCTATCTGATGAATCACAAAAGTGAAGTTTTTCTGTGCTTCCGTCAATTCTATAATATGATAAAGACTCAGTTCCAGACACAACTGAAGGTACTTTGAAGTGACAACGGGAGGGAATACCTTCCAGGGACCTTTCAACAATATTTATCTAATAATGGGATTGTCACAGCCCATTCTGGGAACTGGGCGTGATATCGGGGTCGACCCGATAGACAACCTGAATCTTCCAGCGATCGACAATCATAGTGATCTACCATACAAATCCCACAGTCTACGCAAACATTATCCACAAACCAATGATAGATAAATCAGAGTAATAATAACGGAAGCATAAATATGGGAACAGATGCTGTCTATTGATAACATATCATAGTTAGGTTTGTTATGTCTTACAACACAAGTTTCTCAATTTACTGTATCATAATAAATACACAATATCCAAAGGAGTTAATCTGTAAAGAAATATAACATAGATATACCAAACATCGTTTATCTACAACTATCCAAGAAGGAAATAGACAAGGCTCTGCATCAGGTCCCGTAGATGCAGTCGTTACAGGAACAGTCCTTGGGATGATCCCTCAGTGGACCTTCACCAAGAGAGGAGCTCTCCACCACAGTAGGCTCCATCTGGTCAGTAGCTGCAGAAGAGGTACCTGCAACCAAAGCTAAAAAGATTTCGATATCGAGGGGTGAGCTCCCATCCCAGCTCAGCGAGAGATCGAGTATCAATGCAATCCTATCATCATCCAATCATGATCGCAAGGAAATAAACACAGAAATAAGATGCACATTGAATATGAATGCCCATGGCCTAAGCTGTACCCCAGCGGAGATCTGTCCGAACCATTCCACCCCTGGACTCGTTCGCATGCCCCTCTTCCTGAACATGTTCACATGCCCCCCTTCTTGAACACCCGAACCTCCCCTCTCCTGGTAAGTCCCCCCGCTAAAGCACATGACATACAACCATGGGTAATAAATTATGCATGAAGTACATAAAGGAAAAGGGGCCGCACCCCAGTAGGGATCCCCGACACCACTCCTCATGGACCACCATGCCCCCCACTAGAGTGCTGGCTATGACACAGGGCCACCAAGCACACAACAATCACATCAATCACAACCATCACCAAACATACTCATCATACATAAAGCGGACAAGACATGGCATGTGCGTGAAAATAGATAAGGCTGCACCCCAGCAGAGATCCCCGACTCCGCACTCCCATGGTTCGCCGTACCCCCGCTAGAGTGCTAGCAATCCAACATGATCCATGTTCTGTGCATCGCCCTCTAAGTTCCGCGTGTCACATGAACCATCATACATTTTTATTATTAACAAGGCTGTACCCCAGCAGAGACCCTCGGTTCTCCACTCCCATGGTTCACCATGCCCCCGCTAAGGTACTAGCAAATCCAACATGATCCGTGTGTCCGCACATCACCCTCACCCTGGTACCCGCACGTCACAAGTACCATCAGACATGGCCACCATACTATCCAAACATACATAGTTATAGTTGTTCTGCAAATGTATGCTCATACATAGTTGTTATAAAACATGAAAGTAGACATGTTATAACTCAATAACAATAGTTAATGCACATTACACATGCTCAAACTCGAAGGACTTAACCCTTCACCTGTAGGCACCAGGGGTGTTGTTGAACCTTGAAGCTGGTTGAAGGCTCCGCCTCTACCCAAAGTCGAATTACCTACATTAATTAGATAGTTTCTTTAGTTTAGTTTTCATGTCTTTTAATCAGCCTGGACATGACCTAGGTGTCCATACATTGTTCCCAAGATAAGCCGGGAAACCCAGTGGTTGGTCTCCTATAGTCCAAACTAGGCTGATAGGCTATCTGAGCCATAAACGGATGGAGGTTCTGGAGGGTACATCTTCCGGTTCTTCCCTTCGACTAACACTTGAAGAATTCTCCCTTTTGTTATTTAATCGGAGGGCACAAACGGATGTTGTATCGTCCTGTACAACCTCCAGATACCCTCTTGTGATTCAGGTGAGCCTTACAGTAGGCTCACAGTAAGAAATCCGGAGGCAACGCCGGGTGGTGTTCCCTCCGGCATATCCTCCGGATAAGCCTAAGGCATACTGGCCTTCAAGTACATAGTGACTTGGGATAAATTAGGAGGATGTGCCTCCTGTACTTAGACTTTCGGTGATTCCTTCATATTAGGGTTTTCGTTGTGAGACGGAGGTAGTGGCAGATAGTGTTCCCGCCGATTTAGCCTCCGACTTACTTGACATAATCTAAGGTTAGGTCTACTAAGCTATTCGGAGGCAATGGCCCTGACCTAACCTCCAGACCAAGCCTCTGATCACTGTCCAGAACTGGACACGAACCAGAGGGAAACTTTCCAAGGTTGGGGCCTTGGTCACCACTACTATACCACTTTTATACTTAGTGGGAATCTTGCCCCCACACATATGATGCCCTTGGAGTTCCCAAGAACTCCAATGCAGCCCTGGTTCAAGGTGTGGAATCCAAACCCTAACTTCTAGGTTGAACTTGACCTCCATTAATGGACACCATTAATGGTGATCAAGCTCCATTTCCATGGAGGGTTGGTGAAACTTCATTAAGATGAGGAAGGAAGGGATTCACACTTACTTGGTGTGATGGAGGTTCCTCTCCAAGCTCCAAGGATGCTCCACAAGTCCCAATGGCCACCAAGAGTCTTTCCACTCCCACTCTCCCTCTTGTCTCAGTTTTAGCAAAGAGGGGAGTAACTAATGGACCTCTATTTATAATCCCGAGGAGAGAGAAAGTGGTCCACCTAGGACTAAACAGGATGGAGTGAACCGGGGGATGTTCCATCCGACAGTCCCTCCGGTTAGGCTAGAAAGTGGCCCCTTAGTTTAGTGGACCCACTTCAATGGGTTCCATCATGAAGGCATCTAGGGCTTTTCTTGCACACCTCACCCCTATTGGGTGATCCTAGGTTGACTTGACACTATCACTTGTCTTTCAACTGTCAATTGTATGCCAAGTGTTAACCTGGTAAGACCCGGCTTAGTGGAAATCCAGTTTGGTGGGGATTTCGGGTGCGGGTCTTATAGGGATCCTGCATAAAATGAGTTGTGTTGATACACCAGCTCAAAATGGGGTTGCAGAGAGGAAAAATCATTATCTCCTTGAGACCACATGAGCTCTTATGTTTAAGGGCCATGTTCCAGCACAATTTTGGAGTGATGTTGTTCTCACTACAACCTCTCTCATCAACAGTCTTCTGTTGAGAATACTCAACAACAAGGCCCCTCTGGATCTATTACTTGGCAATACTTCATCTGCGCTACTACCAAAGATCTTTGGTTATGTTTGTTATGCCCGCAACCGTCATTCTCCTGGCAAACTTGATCCAAGGGGGCTACGTTGCATCTTCCTTGGATATCCTGCTACATAGAAAGGATATAAATACTACCGCCCAACCTCCCGGCGGACTTTTGTTACCAAGGATGTCCTTTTCCATGAAGACTTGATGTACTATAAGTCCCATCTTCAGGGGGAGAAGGATGCAGTCCAGAATGTTGAACTTGAAGATGTGCCTTTGTTTCTACCAGCAGAGATGGAAAGTGTCCAAGAAAGATTCATCACGGATTTGGATCCGGATCTGTACGTCCCAGACAAAGATACATCAGACCATGATACCATACCACCGTTTACACCTACATCCATTCCCACAGCTAGTCCGAATGCCAAACCTCTGCAAGTCTATAGCAGTGCCAGAAGCAAGCAAGGAAGGACCACTACCATTAATGCAACTTCACATGTTCCTTCGCCGGCCCTGGGTCCAAAGACTGAGCTTCCTCCTAGTAAGGAAATTCCTTCCTTTGATTCTAATCTACCTATTGCCATTCAGAAGGGTACTAGGTCTTGCACCCTTCATCCAATTTATAATTTTGTTTCATAGGACTGTTTATCTCTTTCCTTCTATGCATTTGTGTCCTCGCTTTCTTCTGTAACTATTCCTCATAAATGGCAAGATGTAATTTTGGATGAACGGTGGAAAACTGCAATGGTGGAAGAGAGGAGAGCCTTGAAGAAAAATGATACGTGGGACCTTGTTCCACTCCCATCAGGTAAGAGGCCACTAGGGTGCAAATGTGTCTTCACAGTTAAGCAGAAAATAGATGGCATAGTGGATCAGTATAAGGCAAGGCTAGTAGCCTGTGGATTTACCCAGACATATGGTATTGATTACCAAGAAACCTTTGCGCCAGTGGCTAAGATGACAATAGTCGAGGTTCTTTTGGCATGTGCTGTACACCATAACTGGGATTTACAACAGCTTGATGTAAAGAATGCCTTCCTTCATGGGGAACTTACTGAGGAAGTTTATATGGACTGTCTACCTGGTTTTACAGATGCAAACACTAATGGGAAGGTATGCAAGTTGAAACGTTCCCTTTATAAACTCAAACAGTCCCCTAGAACATGGTTTGGTAGACTTCACAAAGCTATGATAGCATTTGGTTATGCTTAGAATAATGCTGATCATATTTTGTTTATTAAGTATTTATCTGGAATATTTACTGCATTTCTTGTATATGTGGATGATATTATTGTTACTGGGAGTAATAAAGATGAGAATGAAACTTAAAAATTTTCTCGGAAAGGAGTTCGAAATTAAAGATCTTGGAAAACTCAGGTACTTTCTTGGGATTGAAGTTGCTTGCTCTGCAAAAAACATCTTTCTCTCTCAAATGAAGTATGTCCTTGATCTTCTATCAGAAACAGGATTACTAGGATGCCGACCATGTGATACTCCTCTGGATTCCAATACTAAGCTCAGGGAGAAAGAAGGAACGCCGCTAGATAAAGGAAGGTACCAACGGTTAGTTGGAAGACTTATTTATCTATCACAAACTAGGCCAGGTATTGCATTTGCAGTGAGTTTGGTGAGTTAGTTTATATATGATCTCTACACTACACATATGGAGGCTGTCTATAGGATTTTGCATTACCTAAAGGCAGCTCTAGGGAAAGGGTTTTTACTCTCACCGCATGATCATCTTAAAGTGGAAGCTTATACCGATACCGACTGAGCAGGCAATCCAGACCGAAAATCTATTTCTGGTTATTGCCCTTTTGTGGGAGGAAATCTAGTCACTTGGCACAGTAAGAAACATAATGTAGTGGTACGATCCAGTGCAGAAGCAGAATTCAGGGTGATGGACCAAGGAATATGTGAACTCCTATGGTTGAAAGGCTTATTCAGTTACTTGAAAGTTGAATGTTTTCAATCTATGACTCTGGTTTGTGACAATAAAGTAGCCATAAGCATTGGTCATGATCCAGTCCAACATGATAGGACTAAGCATGTTAAGGTAGATCGTTACTTCATTAAAAAGAAGTTTGAAAGTGGACAGATTCAGATCCCGTTTGTTAGATCAGAGGATCAGTTGGCAGGCATTTTCACCAAAGGTTTACTTAGGAAACCGTTTCACATTATATTATCCAAGTTGGGTATGCATGATATATATGCACCAACTTGAGGGGGAGTGTCGTAATCCAAGGGTACAAGGGTACCATTGTAATTTTCTTATTATTAGGATTTATTTTTATGTTTCTTAGTAACAGTTAATAAGGGGCATAATTATAATCTTGGTTTCCAATAGTTGATTATAAATAAAAGGGCTGGGTGAGGAGATGAATTAATCTTTGACCCATTCTTTGATTCAACAGATGCAAACCTAAAGGTAGGCAAATCAAGATCAGAGACTAGTAGAAAATAGAGATAGGTAATAGAGTTTCACTGGAAGATAACTTTGGCAGAGTCCCACTAGTGCCCGTTGTAGGAGTCTTACCTAAGCCCACTTGAGTCACACAAGCAAAAATATTCAGGTAGAATATTCAAAGAGAAAAGTATTGTAAAATTTGATGGATGCCTTTGAGAGCAGCCATGGTTGCATGATATAGATATGAAAATCTTGAATACATTAAAAAATATTAAACACTTTTAAAATTCCAAATCCCTTTTGGAATTCCCCATACATAGATAATAATTCCTATATTTAGAAAATTGTCCACAAGACATTGAAAATTGTTCCCAAGACATGGGGAACTACAAGCAAGACATTGAAAATAAAAACATTAATGCTACCTTAAAAGGTAAAACCCACTATATTAATTTACCTAGGAAAGTAAACTCCACTAGTGACTCCTAGACTTTAATAATGACTCTTAGACTTCACTAATGACTTTTAGACTTCTAAATTTGTATGAACTACTTATCACCCATATATGGACTTTTAAAATAGGCTCAATACAAAAGAAAACATAATGAATCCTAACTCATAACCCATATAATCCAATGGGCTACTTATTAATCCATTAGACTAGGCTTTGGGATTGGTTTGGGCTTGTTCCAACATGAATACTTGTGCTGGAATCTATCTACATCAACTCTCCTCTTTTCATAAAAAACTCGACCTTAAGTTTTGTATAGGTGAAGAATCAATTGCATGTGATGTACGTCTAGCTTTATCCCATAATAATACTCTCGTAGCACACAAACATCAGGGATGTAGTCTTGTAGACGTTGAGCTCGCTCTTCAAAGTACTTCGGCGGGATCAAGAATTCAATGTACTCAACTTCATAATCAACACCAAGAATATCATTGGTAGCAGTTACAACCTCATGTGGAACGCTTATGAAGTCTTCTTCAATCATGATCTTTTTAGTCGCACCACTTCAATCAATCTTGTCTTCTTTTACATCTTTAACAAAGTTTTCAATAGGCTTTAAAGAAGGAACATTGTCCACCTTGTGATTGATCTTGTTTTTAACTTCAACCTCTTTAATGTG
The DNA here is from genome assembly GCA_028583415.1 of Protea cynaroides. Lineage (NCBI taxonomy): Eukaryota > Viridiplantae > Streptophyta > Magnoliopsida > Proteales > Proteaceae > Protea > Protea cynaroides. Next base: position 8,322,303 of record CM053270.1, on the reverse strand, counting down.
AACCTCTATAGTAGGAACATCAGTGGCAAACCCTTCTTTGCCATCAAGAGTTGTTGAAAGCTCTTCAATGTTTACCTTGGCTTCATTCACTAAGTTTTTCACAACAGATGGAGGCATTGGATCCTCCTTTGGTGGTGCAACTTTGGTTTCAACATTCGCCTTAACAGTGCTAGCGTTAGGCTTCCACCATTCTTTGATTTGTGAACTGAATGTTATATATGGTTGCTTCAAATTCGTTTCAGTTGTAAATGCCAGTTGGTGGTACTCTTGTTGACGAGAGAGCCTTCTTTGGATATATTCAGGTACATATTTGCTTGAAAACTCGTATTTCATATCTTACCAAGTCCTAGGCTCTCATCTTCGAACTCTGAGATTCCCTTCATGGAATTTCCACCACTCTCTAGCATAACCAATAAATCGGAAATAAGTAAATCTAAGTTTCCGCTCTTCTGTCAAGTTGTAACGGTCAAAATATTCCTTTAGAGAATCCAACCAATCAAGGAATATGTATGAGTTCGCCTGGCCAGTAAAATAAGAAACTTCTGGAATGGGAGACTGGGAGAATGGGATCTCCTCTCCATGTTGGCTCTGATACCAATTTGATGTCGACCTGAAGGTTGGCAAGCCAAGATCGGAGACTGGTAGAGAATAGAGATAGGTAATAGAGATTCACTGGAAGATAACTTTGACAAATTAGAGTCTCACTAGTGCTCGCTGTAGGAGTCTCATCTAAGCCCACTTGCGTCACACAAGCAAAAACATTCAGGTAGGATATTCAGAGAGAAGTGTTGTAAAATTTGGTGGATGCCTTTGAGAGCAGCCTGATTGCATTATATAGATATGAAAATCTTGAATAGGGCAAAAAAATATTAAAGACACTTTTAGAATTCCAAAACCCTTTTGGAATTCCCCATACATAGATAATAATTCCTAGATAAAGAAACTTGTCTTCAAGACATTGAGAACTGTTCCCAAGACATGGGGAACTACAAACAAGAAATTGAAAATAAAAACATTAATGCTACCTTGGAAAGTAAAACCCACTATATTAATTCACCTAGGAAAGTAAACTCCGCTAATGACTCGTAGACTTTAATAATGATTCTCAGACTTTAATGATAACTCTTAGACTTCTAAATTCGTATGGACCACTTATCACCCATTTATGAGCTTTCAAAATAGGCCCAATACAAAAGAAAACATAACAAATCCTAGTCCATAACCCATATAACCCCAATGGTTTGGACTTGAGTAGGCTGAACCAATAGGCTACTTATTAACCCATTAGACTAGGCTTTGAGCTTATTCCAATATGAATACTTGTGCTAGAATCTATTTACATTAGTTAAAACAATAGAACCGGTTTTCGTTCCCTGTATTTTAAAACTCTGAGCTAGTTAAGTTGCTGAGAACTACTTAATTGAGTCAATAAGAAAATGCACGTGTAAGTCTTAATATTAAAAGGAAATAAAAAATTAGAGGTCAGGTGTTATGTTGGATCATTTAGGGGGTGTTTGATAAAACTTCTGGTTCAAATTTCTACTTCTGCTTCAAAAGGATTCAGGAGTATATGAGAGTAGAAACATGTTTGTTAACTTAATTTAGTCATGGACTCCAGAGTGGTGGTGGTGGTGGTGGGTGGTGGTGGCGGTGGTGGATGGTTGGTGGTGGTGGCGATGGTGGGTGGCGGTGGGTAGTGGTGGCGATGGGTGGTGGTGGTGGCGGGGGGTGGTGGTAGGGGGTGGTGGTGGTGGCAGGGGGAGTGGTGGGTGGGTAGTGGTGGTTGAGGATGGTGGCGGTGGTGGGTGGTGGTGGAGGTGGGTGGTGGTGGGGCTGTGGTGGTGGTGGTGGTGGCGGTGGGTGGTGGAGGGTGGTGGCGGTGGTGGCTGGTGGCTGGTGGCTGGTGGTGGTTGTGGTGGGTGGTGGGTGGTGCTGGTAGTGGTGTGGGGTGCTTCTTTCTACTCCAAAATTGTACTCTGAAGTCGAAAAGCATCTATTTGATGCTCCAAAAAAATGGATTCCGGGGTTCATTTGGAGCTTGTTCACTCCGGAATTCTCTAGAATCCGAACCGGGTTACCAAACGGGATTCTACTCTATTTGTGCTCCAGAAGCCAGAATCCAGATTCTGGAGTGTTATCAAATACCCCCTTAATGATTACCTAATTTTTTTTTCCGACTATAATGCTATAGGCTTCTGGTTGAAAAATATTAGAGAGCCTTGTATTATGAATTTGATACTGTTCTTTTGTTACATCTCCTTTGCTCTCTCTCTCTCTCTCTCACGCACACACACACACAGAGTCTTGTGCTGTCTATCTGTTTGAATTTATTCTGGTTCATGACGATGCTTCCTTTTTTGATTTGCTTCATAAATGTATCTTTTCCTATCTTGGTACTTACCTTTGGCTATTTTTATATTTTAATGACTATTGGATGGTGGGGTACGAGAGAAAATGCTTGATGCTTTGAGAGCATCCCCTATGATGAACTTAAAAGTATGACTGGAAAGATGCCTCGATATTTTGTTTGACCTATTTCTTTCATGTGAAAGGGTGATGTGGCAATTCTGATCATTGGACATCTAGGAAATGGTTTGGCCTGGCCATGTGTCAAATTTCAAACTTGAATTCCGTCAAATACCCTCTCATTATGTCCATGTGTCCTTGTATTTTTAAGCCGTCCATTTCGTGGCATGCATCCTCTCCGTAGTACTTTGTTTTGACTCTTGGCGAACTCCAATGGAGCTTAAACTTGACATGCGAGCTGGTGACCCTGGTGTCTTCCTCTCTATAAAAATTCAGCCCCAACTGACATGCCATATGGCAGTACAACGTGGTCATCTGGAGAACCTCTCCAGATGGCCACGTAAAAATTCCACTCTCAATATTTTATATCAAATAAGGTTGTCCTCTGTTACACAACATGATATGCAATGTTCGATGTGATATTTTTACTGACTTAAGTGTCTCCAAATGATGGAATATTACATTTTTCATTGAAGAAAGCTTTATATTATAAGCATCAGATTTAATGTTTAATGCAGTTCAAAAAGATATGGACAATGTAAGCCAAATTCCATAGTTTACTAGTGCATATCTTGTCACAAATATGAAAGTAGAAGGTTAGGCTGTTTGAAAGGACCTTAGTAACTAGGGTTTGCAGAGTAATTTTATTTTCATCTAAGTGCTAGTATGCTCTTTTGACATGAACACATTGAAACTTTGTTCTATCCAAAGCCTAAATCTCTCTGCATTGTGATGACCCTGCAGAAGAGTCAAAAGCTACGTTGATTGTGCCTCCCATGGGAAGTGAGGATGCTTCTTCTATCACACCACAAGGTACTTGGAGGAATCATTAAGATGGTAATAAGTTTTAAGGGTTTTTGTTACAAAATAAGAAATGGAAGTAAGAGGGGTTTGATGATGTTTTCAACATTTGCTGGTACCTATTATGACTTGGAATTTTAGAAAAGATATTCAATGAACATAATTGCATGAGCATAATGGAGAACCTTGTCCAGTTGAGATGCAGAAATGAATATATGGTTGCCCGTTTGCTTAGAAGCTATCAATTCCTATATAAAGAAGAATTTCTTTTTTTGTATTCGAATTCAAAAATTACGATTAGGACCAGGTTTTTTTCTTGGCTATTTTCAAAGGGCATGCATGATCAGCAGTGAGAAGGGCCCAAGAATTTAGCCCGGCAAACTTTTTTTTTTTCTTAGTTGGGTAATTACAATTTTTTTCCACTTGGGTGATTTCCTTGACCCAATATTGATTGATTAACGAATTATAAATCCTGTTTTCATTTTCCATTTGACCACAAAGATATTACAAAACTGTCCTGAAAGAAGTTTAATTTGGAAGGGTTTTAGTGTCTGGTTATGAACTAGTTAAACTTTCAAGTGGTACAATGAATGTGACCTCCTGAGAAATCTTTGCATTGCGGCCAATTAATTTGTTAAGAAAAATGAGCCTTTGTATGAATAGATGATTTCCCAGCCTATCCTTTAATTGAAAGTCTAATTAGTCATCTCATCTGATACAGTGGAACCACCTGCTAATTGGGAAGAAGTCCTTGAAGGGATACGTAAAATGAGGTCTTCAAATGATGCTCCAGTAGATTCAATGGGATGTGAGAAAGCTGGCAGCACTCTCCCACCAAAGGTAGCATAGTTCTCTCAATTTCATAGGGTTCTCCAGCAGTTGTAGGATAGAGTCATTAGGTCAGTAAAATACATCTAGTTGTTGCTTTGGGTTGGATGTGGAGTTTGGTCACGGTTTTCCTTTCCATAAACTGTCACATGTTTGAAAAATGTCATACACTAGCATTACCAAAACTTTTGTTCTTGTATTATTCCCATATGTATTCTTCCTTATTTTCAGGGATTTGAATCTGGACCTGGTGGTCATGGGTTCGAATTTGGAAACAGCCTCTCCCAGAAGCGGGGGTAAGGCTGTGTGCATAAGCTCCTCCTAGACCCCGCTGTGGTGGGAGCTTCATGCATTGGGTATGACCCTTCTATATTCTTCCTTATTTGTGTAGCTGTCTACTGAAGGTTCATGACGTTTATTAATTTAAACAAGCTTCGGTTTATATGAAGACGGCGTACCCAGTGCACGGGCTTCCATTTATGTAATAATATAAATTGTAATTTATCAAATGGGTTAAATTGCCTAAGTGATGTTCCCAGGTTGACACTAAGGGGGGTGAATGCATACCCACTTTGCAAAACATAAACACTCCAATATCCAGACGGAAAAACAAACAAACTACAACACGCAGGATATACGTGGTTCACCTTCACAGTGTGTGAAAGGCTACGTCCATAGAGTAATGCCTTGAAGGGGTTTTGTATTTACTCAATACTCTCTAATGGTTTTGATTGCTACACCAGCATAGGAGCTACACTTCTGATTTTGTCTATACCCCAACACAGGTAAAGGAAACAACTCCAAAACCCATCAAGCCCTAACTTGAAAGGTGTTTCCAATAATCAATTTAAAAAGTGAAAAACAAATCCCTCCTCAATCTTATACTAGTTATCTCCACCAGTGTAACTCCACCGCTGGCTTCCTTGTAGAAGTAGAAAGTCAACCTCGCACGCGCTTTAATCATCAAAGTAGCCATCACAATGCCCAAACAAGTTTTTTTTGCGCCAAAACCCCTTTTTTCCTCTCATTTTTCTCCCTTTCATAGGTCCTATACATTTTGTCTTGAACTCCCTAGCAGTAGGAAAAAAACTGGTCTTAAAAATCGCTTATTTAATCCTGGCCGATAGATTGGGAAAGGAGGGCTTGGATGAGCCAAAAAAGGAATCTCGGGACGAAACCTTGTGTCACGAGTCGGCGACTGAGATTGGATCCATTGGATCGCGCCTTTAAACTGCTAGTGAACGATCAACTGTTGGATTTGGTTATCGCGTTAGAACGTAGTGGGTCGAAGCTCGACCGTTTGATCCAGATCTTTGCATGGTCGGGACACACAGGATGCGCCAGATCAGAATCTCCATAAACCGAAAACGTCAAAGCAAACAGCGGGATTCACAAGAGTCGCATGATTAGAACAATCAGCATCTCTAGGTATGTGGGCGTGATGTCAGTTGTCGGATGAGATAGATCATGGCATATTGCTCGCGATGAACACAATCTTGTTAAACGGAATCTTCAGTGATGCATGGTGTAAGTGTGAAACACAGGATCGACGACTTGCTTCGGTATAGCGTGGCATATCAAGCAACCAAACTTTTGACCAACTAGAGATCGCGGAAGGGCTTTTTTATCGTCGACAAGCCGTGCCTCAAGGATGCCTTTTTGTTGTCCATCTGATGAGAATTGAAGCGATGTGGTGCTTCTTGAGCCATTCGATCAGACCTTTGGCATATTTTTGAAATTGTGCCGATGCCCTCCAACTTTTGATAATTGCACCGTGACCTTTCAACTCTCAATAATTGCAAATGAACCTGTCATGAGTTTCAACTTACTGAGAGCATTGTTTGTGCTCAGATTTGTGATTTTTCATGCATTGATGCAGAAATCACCATATCTTTGTCATACGAGCTCGGGTTGGCACGATTTCAGGTGCATTCCGAAGCTAACTCAGCGAACTACAACTTTCATGTTCAGTGTTCCTTCTGACTATGCTGTGGACCCACCAAAAGTAGCCTCAAAATTGACATATCAACAAAATCTATGAAATCAGCCACTGAACTTCACCTGATGCTGCCACACTGCGATGCACTGTTATACACCTTAGTTCACTGCCACACATGCTCAAAAGCTTCACTATCACTGTATCTCTCTCATTGCATTGTCATTGTATTGTCTGGCCTTGTTAGCTCTGCTAGAAAACCTTGTGCATGCTACAACATCACATTACCCAACAATCTGCCTCTTCGGAACTGTTGGCAACTCTCTTCAGTGCAAACTTAGAGTGTTACTCTCCCCCTTTGTCAATAGACCAAAGGATAGGAAAGCTCCCCCTGCATAAAACCTTCGCCTTAAGAGCACTAGATTCACAAATAGGAATGCCCACTGCATCTTTCCAATCCTATGGTTAAAGAGATATCTAGGGTTAATTACCAACTCCCTCTGCTCATGTACCAACTACCAACTACTGTGCACTTGGAGGTACAACACCAAGCTTGTCACGGAGGTTCTTAAAATCTCCTTAGGGAGTGCTGTGGTAAAAATATCGGCCACTTGCTCAGTTGTAGAGACAAATTCCAAACACATCTCATTGGCTGTGACTTGCTCCTTGAAGAAGTGATAACGGATATAAATGTGCATTGTCCTTGAATGTTGTACCGGATTTTTGGAAATGTTGATAGTGCTCATATTGTCACACATGCTGGAAACCGGCTCATCAATGTGAATTCCAAAATCTACAACTTGTTTCTTCATCCAAAATACCTGAGTACAACTGATTGCAACTGCTATGTATTCAGCCTCTACTGTAGACGACGATACAGGCTCTTGTTTCTTGCTATGCCATGCAACAGGTTCTTCCCCAGGTTGAATGCAGCACCCCTATATTTTTCCTATCATCAATATTGCCGGCCCAATCAACATCTAAGAATGCTGAGTGTGAACTTTTTAGACTTGGGGTACCATAAGCCGTACTCCATTGTTCCCTTAAGATATTTGAAAATTTTGTTTAAATGCCAGTAAATGCTCCTTGGGATTGGCTTGAAATCTAGCTGCCAAGCTCACTGCTTGCAAGACATCAGGTCATGTAGCTGTCAAATATAGGAGACTACCAATCATTAACCTTTAGAGTTTCTGGTCCACTAGGGATGACTCGTCACTTGGGCTGAGTTTACAACCGACTGTCATGGGTGTTCCAACTGGTCTGTTGTCCTCCGTCATGAACTTCTTCAGCATCTCATTGACATACTTAATTTGGGATATAAAGATGTCATCTTGCTTCTTACTCACCTGCAAACCAAGAAAATATGATAACTCTCCTATCATAGACATCTTAAACTCATTCTTCATCCATTCTGCAAACTTCTTACACAGCTCATCATTATATCCTCCAAAGATGATGTCATCTACATAGACCACAGCTACCTGTTGACTCCTGTCTTTTGTCATCACATATAGATTGCTGTTTACCATTAAAGTCTTAATTCGTGCAAGTATGTGTCCAACCTGGAGTACTAAACCCTTGGTGCTTGCTTCAAACCATATAGTGTTTTCTTCAATTTACAGACCATGTCAGGATCATCATCAAGCTGAAAACCATTGGGTTGTTCAATATAAATTTCTTCTTCAAGAGTACCATTAAAAAATGTTGACTTTACATCCATCTAATAAACCTTGAACCCCTTGTATACTGGCAAAGCCAAAAACATACGTATTGATCCCATCCTTGCAACTGGTGCACATGTTTTATCAAATATTAAGTTTATGTCTTTCACCTGAGCATAGCCTTTGCACACTAATCTGATGTTGTTTCTAACCGCCTGTTCGTTTTCATTCAGCTTATTTTTGTAGACCCACTTGGTGCCAATAACATTCTTATCTACCGGCCTTGGGACTAACTCCCATGTTCCATTCTTCTCACTCTGATTCAGCTCTTTATTCATTGCTTTCACCTAATGGTCATCTTTACATGCCTCTCTAACTGATTTGGGTTCCCCCTTTGAGAGTAAGCAAAGAATATGTAGCAGATTTCATCTTTCTAGTTTGCATACCTGCTTTAGCGTATCTGGTGATTTGATGCAGGGGATGAACTTTTTGCCACTTTCCATCTTTAGGTCTGCCATCTCTCGCTGTCTTTGTGTCACTCTTCTGAGTTCTGAGTATCTGTGTCTGCGTCATTATGCTTCTTAACTTCCACAACTTCGTTATCATCAAAGCCCTCAAGAGTTTGCTTTTCTTGCTCTATTGGTTTAGAGTGAGGTAACTGTTCATCGATCTTTACATCTGAACTCTTTACCACCTTCATCAGTCTGATTAACTGATAATGTAACGATGTAAAGGTGCAAGCAAGTGACCTCTCTTGTGGTCACTCTGATCCTTTGATGATGTTGAAAACCCCTCCTTGGAAGACAGCAAGTGCCCCTTTGCTGCTTTCGTTCACTCTGACAAAATTGGAAGAGAAATAGACTTTGAGAACTTAACTCTTTCTTGTCCCCAGCTCCTGCCCCTTTCTAGTCTGGCTTCTGCAGGTGATTTCCCAAATCCCTCATTAGCTTTGTCCTCTCCTTCCTCTGTTGCACAGAGGAGCTGCACAAGACCTCTTTCAGTTTGCGTAAAGCAGTCAGTATCGACTGTTTCGACCTATAAATCGAGAAAGGCCTCCAAGTCCAACCGGCCTTCAAACCCTCCTCTGGCCCAACCAAGTCCTGAACCTGGTCCAAGTTTTAACGATCTCAAGCCTCGCCATCCTTCTGACTTGGTCCACTTAGACCTTGAACCCAGCCCTCCTGATCACCCACTTAAGCATCCCTCTCCCACCCTTGACCCGAACCCTTGTACCAGCCTGTTTTTATCAGCTCCTAAACCCACTGGGTTAATACATCATCTTCCTGACTTCCCTTCCTTTCGATCTCTTGCTGCTCCACCTGTTATCATCCAGCTGTCCTCTCCATCCTCTGTTTACCAATACCTCCTACGGCTCCCTGTGTCTTTTAAACCCCCTCTTTGTTGACTGTTTGAAGGAGTTTGAGGGTGAGCCCAGTCCAATCCCAGTGTCGATGACCAATTCGGGTGATGCTGATCACCGTGGGTGCTCCCGTTGAGTCTGTAGCGATCAGGAATTCCAAAGCCTGAGAAAAGGGGAACCGATTTGTGTGACCTTCTAAGCAGCTCCACCGAATTTCGGGGGGCTTGAGACCCCATTCACGATCCTGACTGGGTCGTGTTCGATACCTGTTCTCCATCCCTATTTGATCACAATGGTAAAGGCTTCTTCTGGAATATTAGGGGCCTGAACTCCACTACCAAGCAAGCTGAAGTACGATTCTATATCAAGAAATGCCAACTCTATTTCTGCCTCTTTGGAGAAACCAGAGTAAAAGAGTCTAATGCCTTAGATATTGCAAGATGTATTGCCTGGGATGGAAGACAGAATTCAACTACAATTTCAATGCGAAAGGCCAGATATGGTGCTTATGGGACAATTCAAAGGTAAACTTTTCTGTGGTATGTATGTCTGACCAATTCATCCACTTTTGAAGTCATTGACTGTTCTACTTCTGCTGGATTTATATTACTGCTGTGTATGCTTCCAATCCTTCTGCTGAGCGTAGAAGGCTTTTGGAGGACCCGTGTATGATCTAACCTTCTTTGGGAGATTGTCCTCGTGGAATCATGGGAGATTTCAATGTGGTTAGGTATGCCAATGAGAAGGTGGGAGGGCAAGTCGGTGATCATTCTGTGGGAGATTTCTCGACTTGTCTTGATGCTATCGGCATGGTCGACCTCAAATCAGTAGGGATGAAATTTATGTGGAATAATAGGAGACTTGGTGAACAAAGGGTTTCTTGCAAGCTTGATAGAGCCTCGGTCAATGACATTTGGCTTTCGACTTTCAGTTCTTCAGAGGCCTGTTTTGCTTCTTCCGGGTTATCCGACCGTTGCCCGATTATTCTCACTATTTGTCCCTATCTCTTTGGGCCCCAAGCGTTTCAGATTTTTCGACATGTGGGCGGACCATGATGAGTTTCACTTTCAGAGGGGTGTGAAAATCCGTGGGAAAGGATTCATTCGGATTTTAACCGTCCTTTGGTTAGATTTTCCAAAAATTGAGGGAGGTCAAACATGATCTTGTTTCTTGGAACAATAGATCTTTTGGCAATATGTCTAATGCAGTGCAGGAATTCATAAATGAAATGAATGATGTTCAGCTCAGGCTTCAAGGCTCATTGAATGATAGTTCCCTTATTGAGGCGGAAAAGGTTATCGCTCTTAAACTGGCCTCTTTGGTGGTTCAAGAGGAGAGCTTCTTCAAGTAAAAATCCAGAATTAAATGGCTGCAGCTGGGGGACAGGAACACCAGTTATTTCCATAAGTCGGTTAAAGCTAATCAAAACTGAAATTATATTTCATTTTTGCAGGCTGAAGATGAGCATCTTGTCAAAGATATTGTTGGGATCAAGCAGGTGGTTGAAGATTATTTTGTCCAATTATTCCGCCCGAGAGATCTCTCCCCCCCCCCCCCCCCTCCCTCTTGAGAGCATTCCCTCGGGTCTCTTTGATAAAATCTTATCTCAAGCCACAGAGCTAGTTTGGTCTCCTTTTATTCTGAAAATGAGATTCTTAGAGCCGTTAAATCTCTGAAAGCCCCGAAGGCCCCAGGTCCTGATGGCTTCAGTATGGGTTTCTTTTGTGTTGCTTGGGTGACTATAAGAGTGGATTTGCTTTTGGTTATTAGTAGCTTCTTTACCAATCATGGGCAGCTGAGAGAAGTGAACCAAACCTTCTTATGTTTGATTCCTAAGAAAGAGGGTGCATCAGTGCATGTTCCATTGCTGATTTTAGACCCATCTCCCTATGCAATACCATTTACAAAAACATTGCAAAGCTTCTTGCTCTCAGATTTAGGGAAGTGGTAGGGGACTTGGTCAGCACTAAACAATCGGCTTTCATTCATGGACGTGACATTGTTGATAACATCCTGTTTTGTAATGACCTTGTTTGGGGTTTTGACAGAATAACTCATCCTCCAACGGCTATATTGAAGATTCACCTCCACAAAGCTTGGGATAATATCAGATTGGAATATCTTATGGAAGCCCTTGCCAGTATAAATTTTCCTGATTGTTTATCTCAATGGATTTTAGCTTGTGTCTCTTTTGCTAGATTCTCTATGCTGGTCAATGGTCTCCCAGTGGGGGGTTTTTTAATGCCAGGCGAGTTATGAGGCAGGGTTGCCCTATGTCCCTTTTACTCTTCACTCTTGTCTTAGAGGGAGTTTCTAGATCTCTCTAGATCAGTGCTCAGCAGAATCCGATGGACCTTTTCCCTAGATGCAAGGATATCAACCTTACTCATTTGGCTTTTGCAAATGATATTATGATATTCTCGAAAGGTAATGCTAAATCACTTACCTCCATCTCTGAAGTTCTTTCCTTTAATTCCTTGACGAGTCTTTCCATCAACAAGCACAAATCTCTCACTTCTTAGCCGGGATTGATGATCCTATGCGCGAGAACTTGAGATGCATTGTGGGCTTTCCCTTGGGCTGTCTACTGGCCTTCTATCTTGGTCTCCCTTTGATTTTGTCTAGGTTATTAGCTCGTCACTACTCCCCAATGCTAGATAGATTAAGGAAAAGGCTGCATTTCTAGAAAGCTCGGTATCTTATGTAGGCAGATTAAAAACTTGTTAGATGGTCATGCGAAGTTCCTATTTATATTGGACTGATATTTTTGGTCTCCCCAGGTCGATCATCAAGAAAATTGAAGACTTTATGACCATAGTTGTCAATGCGTCGCCTAGGTGTCTAGGCGCTCTTGTGACGCCTTAGAAAATCGGGCGCCTTGGTCGCCTAGGCGCCCTGTCAGGCCTCCAACGCCTAGGTTTACCTTGGTGCCTTGACAACTATGCTTATGAGTGCTTTTTTGTAGAAAGGAGTTGATAATAATAAAAGTTTTCATTTTATTGGCTGGGCTAAGGTGTGTTTATCCAAGGAGAAAGGTGGTTTGGGCCTTAGAAGAGGCAAGGAGGTCAACAGGGCTTGCATATTTAAATAAATATGGCGGATAACTGAAAAAAAGAAGAAGATGGTATTTGGGTGGACTGGATTTATAGTAGATACTTGAGAAAGGACTCTATATGGATGGTTTCTATGGCCTGTCTTCTTGGGTTTGGAGGATAATTATATATCACAGGCAGTTAGTTCATCCCTTTATCGAATCTCTTATTGACGATGGAGCCTCGACCCTTCTTTGGCTAGACAACTAGCATCTCCATGGCATTCTGGTGATGACTTATGGAGAAAGAATTCAAATGGACTTTGGGCGTGACAGACTTGCTATTGTTTCCTCCATCATTTCAGAAGGGGCTTGGTGTACTGGGAGGGTCTCCTCATCTCACCTTGCGCAGGCTTGGGAAGCCCTTGACATTATCACTCGTCGTTCTTCTCCGAGTCGTGATATTATCAACTGGACTGGTTCCATCTATGGTTTGTTTTCGGCCTCTTCAGCTTGGGAGTTAGTCAGATCTCAAAATTCCAAGGTGGCTTCGCACAATATTCTGTGGTTTAAAGGGCATTCTCTACGGCATAGTTTCACTTTGTAGAGAGTTTTGACTCAATTGTTGCCTACGGGGTAATTACTATTTGATCGGGGTATCATTCCAACCTCCAGCTGGGCATCCGTAGAAGAGACTCATCACCTCTTCTTTGATTGCCCTTTCTCCAAAAGAGTTTGAGAATCGATTCTCCTGAAGTGTTGGCCTTCTAAAAAAAGTATCCGCCATGGATGATCAAGAAGTTCAAAGATAATTGTGATACTCTTGCCAAACTTGCATTTGTTGCTATTTTTTACCACATGGTTTGAGAGAAATCTTAGAAAGTGACGTCCAAATCCAAATCCTTTGTCCAGATTTGGGGTGCGATTCATAGTTCGAAAACTCGACCGAGAAGAATCGAGATCTCGAGGTTCTCGGCTGTCCCGATTTGGTCGAGACGAGAACATGGGTCGTAACTGGGTCTCGACCAGTTCTTGACTGGATCTTGACCAGTCTTGAACTAGGCTCGAAAATCTCGACCCAACTCGACCCATCTCGACCCAGTTTCGATCAGTTTTGAACTGGTTTTGAATAAAAGCTCATTCTTGGTCGAGATTTATACCGAGAGCCTTCTTTTCACCTCTGTCTTCCTCATTTCTCCACTCTTTTCTCTCTAACCTTGCATCTAAGGTTCGAAATCTCTCTTCTTTGCAAATCTCTCCACCAATGTGTTGTTGGAGCCTCATCTTCACCTGTTCTTGGCAAATCTACTATATGAGGTATGGTATTTTTTTTCCTAAGACTTACTTTTTTACATGAATATGTTCAATACATGTTGGATCATCATGAAATTTATATATGTGAGACACATGAGGCCGATCTACAATCTCACCCTTTCGAAATTATTTTCTTGCATATATATTTTTTATTTTGATTTTCTGTTAAAAAAAGCTATTTTCCAGCAATTAAAAATTAAAAAAAATATGATAAATATTAATTAGATGGTGCTGAAAATATCATATGATGAACACCGTTGGCCGATCTACTCGGCCACGGTTCCATTTTTTTTTCCTGTATATATATATATATATATATATATATATATATATATTTATTTTATTTTTTGTTTAAAAAAATGAAGTATACATTTCGTAATTATTATTCGGTTTACTTTCAAAATAATATATGTTGAACACCGTTGGCCGATCTACGCGGTCACGGTTTCAGTTTTTTTTTTCTGTACATATTTTTATTTTTATGAATTTCTGATTAATAAATCCTATTTTTTAGCAATAAAAAATTAATAAAAAAATATTAATACTTATCAGTTGGTGTTCAAAATAATATATGTGGAACACTATTGGCCAATCTACAGTTCCATGTTGTCGGATTATATTTTTGAAAAATAAATTATTTTTATTTAATATCTAAAATTAATAATAATATCTAAATAATTATGTAAAATTAGGAAAAATTAGAAAAAATATTATGTTTTCTTATAAAATAGTTTTAAAATTTTGAAAAGTAATTTCAATGTGTTTTGAGTTATATTCGCATATTTGATGCTTTTATGTTATTCCATTTTAAGTTTTATTATTATAAATCTATTGATTTAAATTTCTCTATTTATCATCTTATGTAACAGTACCTCGTTCTAAATATAATGGCGGCTACGGGTTCTCGTGAGGGAGGTGGTGATGCTGGTTGTACTGACATGGCTTGGCAGTATTATACCGCCATTAACGGTGATAAAAAGAAGACCCAATGTAAATTTTGTAGGAAAAAGCTTATGTCTGGTGGGATTACTAGACTTAAGCAACACTTGAGTGAGACTTCTACAGACGTGGCAAAGTGTGCTATAGTTCCTGTGGAGATTACCAGGGCCATAGCTGCATAGATGAAGGGAGGACAACAGAGAAAGGCTGAGAAAGAAAAAAGTAAACAACAATTTGAGGATACAATCCGAGGCACAGTGCTTGGTTTTGATGATGATTCTTCAGATGATGATGGTATAGATACCACAGCCACAGGTATGACTAAGCAAAAGGCCAGAGATCTGAGATGGGCAACAATGGCTAGTAAAGTCAGCCTTGAGTCGGACTGGGATAGGTTGAGGCAAAAAGCCTTAGGGATAATTGGCAGGGATCATTTCAGCAGTCTGAAGAACCACAAACACGGAGTAAAGGGGGTTGGCTTCTACGTTTAGAAGATAAAAAAGTACTAGAGCACAACCCCAGGCACCACCACCTGCACCTGCTACTACTAGGGATGAGGATTATGTTGAAATCCTATAGTAGGATCCAACATTTTTTAGAAAGACTGGTGCTAAGCAGAAGAGACTGAAGAGTATGTGGGACTAGAAGGGTACAAAAGAATTTATTGGGAATGCCTATGCTAGGTGGTCCATCTATAATAGTATCCCAGAAAATGCCAGTGGTGGCCCATGCTATCAGCCCTTGTTTGATGTAGTTGCTCAGGCTGGGCCTGGTGTTAAAGCCTCCACTCCATATGAAGTGATGAATGTGTATCTCCCAAGAATTAAAAAAGAGCTAG
Organism: Protea cynaroides; assembly: GCA_028583415.1. Taxonomy (NCBI): domain Eukaryota; kingdom Viridiplantae; phylum Streptophyta; class Magnoliopsida; order Proteales; family Proteaceae; genus Protea; species Protea cynaroides. Next base: position 8,307,069 of record CM053270.1, on the reverse strand, counting down.
AAGTATGGATAGAAGGGTTAAGGAATAACTGAGGTACATATGGGGTGACTGTTATGTGTGATGGTTGGACTGGTCCCACTAGAAAGTCCATCATCAACTTCATGGTCAACAGTGATGGGAAGACATCATTCTTAAAGGTCTGCGGATGCATCTGCATTCACAAAAGATGCTAACTACATCTATGGATTGCTACAGACAGTGGTGGATGAAGTTGGTGTTACAAATGTGGTGCAGATTGTGACAGACAATGGCAACAACTACAAGAAGGCAGGAGAGATGATGATGGCTAACTATAACCTCTTCTGGACTCCATGTGCTGCCCATTGCATTGACTTGATGTTGAAGGACATGGGCAAGATCCAAAAAGTAAAGTAAGTGGTTGAACAAGCACACCAGGTGACAACATTTGTATACAACCATGGTTATTCTTTGAACTTGCTGAGGAAGAGATGTGGAGGGGACTTGGTAAGATCCAACGTTACTAGATTTGCTACCAACTACATAGCACTGAAGAGCTTTCAGGCAAAGATGGTAGGCCTCAGATCGATGTTTGCATCTGAGGACTGGTTTGGGTGGAGGGAGTCCAGCTCTCCTGCTGGGGTTGAAGCACATACTACTATAGCTTCAGAGGAATTTTGGAGAACGCTGAAGGATGTAGTCAGAATTCTGGAGCCAGTGGTAAAGGTGCTGAGATTAGTGGATATAGCATTCCAGCCCACCATGCCACATTTATATGCTGCCATGGATATGTTGAAGGACCGTATAAAAGCTGTGCTTCTACGTGGAAACAAACATTTTGTGAAGATTATCAAAGATCGATGGGAGAGTCAGCTGATGCACCCATTGCATAAGGCTGATGAGTATATTTAATAATGTCTTTAATGTAGTTCCACTTAGTACTATATTTTAATCCGATGACTCATATTTTGCAACGTACTATTTGAACCCCAAGTATCAATATTCACATGTGCTTGGGCTCAATTCTGACCTTATCGGTGCGGTAAAAGATGTGACAAAATTGGTTCCAGATTATACTGTACAAGCACTGGTCAACCAGGAGGTGAGTTGTATGGTTTAAGTGCTGAATTATTTGAATATCCATATATTACAATGGCTAATGGTTGTAAATTTTCAAATGGGTGTAGATTAAAACGTTCAGAGACGCTCTTGGGAGTTTTGAAACTCCTACTGCAATGACTGGATGAGATAAGACCGATCCTGGTATGGAATTATGGAAATTGAAATTTCCAAGTAACATATCTTATTTAATATGTGTATTAAAATGTGTTCTTCTTCTTGTATATCTGAGTGGTGGTTGTTATATGGCGAGCATGCATCTGAGTTGAAGAGGATAACAATTAAAGTCCTATCTCAGACATGTTCTGTATTTGGGTGTGAGCGAAATTGGAGTACCTTCTCCCTTATCCATTTAAAGAGGCGGAATAAATTGGGCTCTCAACGGTTAAATGACTTGGTGTACGCCCATTACAACATGAGACTGAGGGTACAGTGCTTGAAGTTTGAACAAAAAAATGACCAAGAGCTGATTGAGTTAGTTGACGTCTTCCAATTATCTTCAGATGAGGAGGGTCTTTATGTGGAATGGGTGCAAGACAGAGCAGTACCAGTAATGGATGTGCCTAGTGGGATGCCCGTCCCCACTGTATCTGCTCTGATAGGTTCTAATCTCGAGCGGTTTATATCCTCGGATGAGGGTCGTGTACACGTACAGTCACCTCGACCGTTTGACCCCCTAGCTAGTAGTGACCCAGAAGGCGGTCATGATACAATTGATCAGAGTGGCTGGTTAGCTTATGATAGTGGTGGTGGTGATGGTAGTGGTGGTGGTGGTGGTAGTGGTGGTGGTGGTTATGATGGTGGTGGTGGTGATCTTAGACCGACTGTACCCATTATTAGATGGACCCGCGAGAGTCGGTATACATACGCTACACAAGATTCAGATCATGGTGGGCGCACATCTTCATCACGGCCTACGACTACGTATACACGTAAGTTTCATCAATGGGAACGCCCTTTGCAACCAGTGGAAGAAGAAGAAGATCGTTTCTTTGACATCGTTCCTGATCTTGATATTATGCTTCATGTTGAAATTGATAGCGTGTCCACAAGCTTTGGAGGACTGAGCATCGAGGGTAGCAGTGGATAGGAGCAGGGGCAATGGAGTGCTCATGGATTTGGCACCACTTCGGCATATGGTTCTTATTTTGGTGATGATGACCGCATGATGGGAATTGCACATGATTATTTCGCTTATGCTAGTAATGCTATTTCACAGACTGGTTCCAACTTTGTGGACAGTTTCTTTTCAGTCCCGAATTTGCAGAGAACCACGCCCCTACACTAGCTAGTATATGTTCACTTTACTCCACATTATAGTGAATTGTATCTAAGGTTAGGTATCTTTAGAAACTTTCCGGATCATGTGTATGAGAAATATGTGGAAGACTACCAGATCTTCTATAGCTGAAGGATGTCGTGGCAGGACTTTGTTTATCGGACCGAGATATATTTTCTTCGGCAAAGTTAATCTGACCAGATGGAACCCACACGCCACTCTACATATGATTAGACATTAGGATGGACTGATGGGAAGATATTTTTTCATTTTGAGTATTTAAGTCTTTCATATAATGAGCACTTGTGAGTTGTGAGTTATGTCATTTTGTGGGATTTATGATTTATGAATGTATGATTTTCTGACAATGTGATTATTTTTTATGCTTCAAATGTGTTTATATGTGTTAAATTAGTATTTTCCTACATTATATAGCCTTAAAATGGCCTTAAAACATCAAAAAATGGCTTAAAACCATAAAAAAAACCTTTCGAAACTCCCATTTTTACCCTTTGGATTTTCGACAGGTTCTCGCCAAGATCTCGGTCGAGATCTCGGTAATATCGGTTTTCTCAAGGGCATAGTTGTCAAGGCGTCGCCTAGGCGTCCGGGCGGTTTATACAGGCCTGGGCGCCAGGGAGCCTTATGTACATGAGAAAGGCAGTCGCCCAGGGTGCCTGGGCGTTGCCTAGGGGACGTCTAGGTCGCCTTGGACACCCAGAATGCCTGGGCTGCCGTCTTTTTCTCATATTTTTCTTTGATCTTTGAATTTTATTTAGGAGATTTATTAGGCCAGACAGGAACAACATTTATCAGGCAGTACTTATTTATGACTAATATCATTCAAGTAAATGTTTCTTTAATTTTATATTTCATTTATTTAAGATATTATTCATAAATAAGCAAATACCCCCCTATTTGAATCCAATAAAAATAGTCTAAAATTCAAATTCCAGAAGGATAAAAAGTCAACCCCCTAGTTCAAGAACAAAAACCATATTTTTGGGTGCGAGGGCGATTTTCAACTTTTAAATGCTAGGCTTTTTTCTAAATATAAAAATTCTATAAATCTTATTATAATAAATCACTACTAAAAACCAAGAGTGCGACAATATAATCTTTTGCTTTGATGCTCAAAAAATAATTTACATTTAGACGACTTTAAACAGCATTCCCGTATTCCGAACAAGGTTTGACCGGAGTGTAACTCCTTCATTATAATTTGGATTCAAGCAATCTCAGATTTGTTGGAAAGCTGATTATGCTAGCTTTGCAACGAATTCGAGATTGCTTGAATCCGAACTATATTAAAGGAGTTACGCTCCGATCAAATTCGTTAAAAGTACGCAAATGTTAGTCATAAATAATTGTTTACTTAACTCTAGACACAATCCCAGGTCTTAGTGTACATTAGTAAACTTGGGTCCACACCACATATTAATTAAGTTATGTCTTAAATGTTGATTATTTATGTAGAATGTTGCATATATATAAACATTAATATTTTAGAAATAAAAAAAATGCACTAGGAACGCCTTGGTCTCCTAGGCAACGCCTAGGGGGGCGCCTAGGCGCCTAGGCACCCAGGATGGCCCTAAACGCCTTGGATCGCCTTGTCGCCTTGACAACTATGCTCAAGGGTCGAGACACCCTCGAGATCCGAGATTTTGAACCTTGATGCGACTATGGACGATGTGTGGGGAACCATAACCCCTTGTTCTTCTCCCACTCCGGATATGATTAGGAATAGATTCATTTTGTCTTCTTGGAATCTATCCACCGCCCGAGGTGAGTTTTTTTGCTCTCTTTCTTGTTGGGTCTCTTCTCTAGTTTGTAAGGAGTGTGGCTCTATCCTCGGGATACCCAGGTTTGTTTTCTCTTTCTCGAGGTGCTGTTAATACAATTATTTATTCACAAAAAAAAAAGTCTTTTGTTGTAGCACCGGTAAACCTTATGTTGGGTAAGCCTAGGGGGGTGGGGGTGAATAGGCTTCCCTGTGCGGATTAAAATTTTTCGATAATTTCAATGATGTGTTATAAAATAAAGGCAATTCAATGGTAAACCACAACACAAGAATTTATAGTGGTTTACTTAGGAGTCTCTCCACAAGCTGGTCCACTTGTTCTTAAGTCAAGCTTGAGTTTTAATAATCTCCCTTTCAATAGGTGGGAAGAGCACCTTTTTAAAAAATCTTTTTGGTCAAGAGGAACCTTAAATCTTCATTCAAGGTCATGAGGAACTTATACAATCTTCGTTCAAGGTCAAGCCGTCAAGAGGAACCTATTACAATCTTCGGTCATGGTCAAGAGGAACCAGTCATAATCTTCGTGCATGATCAAGAGGAACCAATCTTCGTTCAAGGTCAAGAGGAACCTATCTCTTCGGAGGATAAGAGATCCTTTACAAATACAATGGATTTAAATAGGAAGGTAAGATATGACCTAGACAAGGAGTGTGACAAGTACTCCTTGTGATGTGCAATGGATGATGAATGTGATGCACAATGATGTTTCTCTTTGAAGTAGAAGTTGAGAGAAAATGAAGCTTCGAGATTACAAATTAAACTTGGAGTTGATGCTTGATCTCATTGGATTTTGATTTGATTGACCAGATATATTGCCTCTTATTGATGTTTCAAAATCTTGCCGGAAGTCTCTTTTTCTCCACAAGAGGTGTATTTATAGGCCTATTGAATGGCCAAAGGGTTGGGAAAAAGGATCTCCAACGGATCTTTTTTTGACTTATGCTGGTCGACCGTTTAGTCCATCCAGTCGACCTGTAGAATATGCCCGTTGTAGTATAGCCGTTAATGAGCCATTGGACAGGCTTAAGTCCATTTGGTTGATCGCCGGTCGACCATTTGGTCTCCGGCTGATGGCCTTTGGTCGATCGGATAGGCCAACCGGCTAATGTCGGAGAGTTTTACATAATTTCTGGAACTCTCAGGTGGATTTGACTGTCATGTGATTTGCAAATCCGGTCGACCAGTGCTTGACCGATTCCTTTCATCGGAACATCTGGATAATCAGCCGGTAGGTCTCTCCTTGGAGTTTTTTCAAGCCATTTTCCTTAGGCCTTGAGCCAGTTTAAAACCCAACTATTCTAAGTCTTTTGGGTGTTTGTTTGACTCCTCCTAGGGTCAATCTAGGCTGTGACATGTATGATATGCAATGATTACATTTATGACTTGTGCATGTATAATAGTCTAAGCATCTTGTTAGCATTACCGATATTTATTATTTTATGATATTTTCTATTTGATGTTAGTGGATTTGTTTCCACCATAGTTGTTTATTTGTTTCCTTATTGGTTAGGGTTTATTTCTTAAGTTGTATAGATTTACTTTCCTAATTAGTTTATGATTGTAATTAAGGAAGTTTCCTAAACTATTGTTTCTCCTCTTTGATTATAAATAAAGGAACCATAAGAGGAGGATAATACATTGATTTTCTCTCCCTCTTCTCCATTCTCCATTCTCTCCATCTTTCCTTTCTTTCTTTTCTATTTTGTTACATGGTATTAGAGCGGGTGCCGTTTTGAGAGTCGTTTAAAGGTCACCGTTCTGGTGTGCAGCCACCATTATTGCCTCAGTTGCACCTGAAGAATTTTGTTTAGTATGCAAACTTCTACCGCAAGGTTCTACTACTGGTTTTCTTCGTTGCTGATCTTTACCGCTGCTGTCTTGCTTTGCTACTATTGGAACTGATCTGATGTGATCTAAGATCAGATGCAGATCTGATCTGCTCCTCTTTGCCGTAGGCTGTTTTGGTGTATTGAAAACTTTACGAGTTTCAGTTCCTGGTTTGTTGTGAGTTTCATATTGTTTTGGTTTGCTGTGAGTTTCTGGTTTTCTCTTCTGGTTCCTGATTTATTATCTTCCTTAATCCTTCCTTCTGGTTCTGATTTATTCTCTTCTGTTTTCCCTTTTAAGCTTTTGCTGTGGTATTTTTGTTTCTGGCAGTACTTGAACTCTACCAAAATTCGGATTGAACCCCATCAATTCACTTCTTTCTTTTCTGAGATTCTGAGCATCAGTAGATCTGACCTAAGTGACCCTAATGCCTAGGAATGTTAACCTGAAACCAACCCTGTTCCAGAATATATCAAACTCGAACCTGGTTTTCTTTCTTCCGCCAGATCTTGGTTGCAACTTCTTCTAATCCTTGCTTTCATAATCGATTGGGATTTATATTTACTGTACTTCTATTTACTGATGTTACTACTACACTACACTATGCTGGAGTTAATTGTCCTGTGAGAACCAAGATCTGCAACGTAGCTAAAAAGTGAACCACTGCCAGGTTTAGTTTCAGATGTTTTAAACTCCACCAAAACCTTTTGTTGGGGGTAAATACCACTTGGCTTCTAGAGGATTGAGGGGTACAAGTTTTTCCTTGGAATTTCTCACTGAAAGGAGTCCATATGTGAGAGTTCTCTCTCATTGAAACAAATCTGTTTGCCGCCTCTTGTTCTGGTCGTGAGTAGAGGTTGAAGACAATCATTTTATTGCTTTCCTATCTTACCCCTGGGCTTCATAAATAATTCTGATTTGTCCCCTTTTGGTTCTTCTCTCCAAGTTTACCCTTTATATTTAATTTTAATTCCTACCATATCCTATGGGTTTGTTTGTTTCTTCAATTTATTACCTACTTCTGGTTTTTACATAAGTGCCCTTCACTGGTTGAGTTTTTGACTTATTTATGTTCCTACCATAAGGATCTGTTTGGTTATGTAAGGAAAACTTTCAGCATTATTTTGATTGGTTTTGTTGGTTGGGCCCATATCGGATTCAATTGGGTTTTCTCGACCTGGATCCGTATCATTTGGTATTACTTTGCTTGGGCGACATATTTGGAGTATTACTACACTGCTGCTCTTGTTTATGGGATTTCTTGTACTGTTTATCCTTCGAGATGCTACTTGTTGCCACTATAGTATGGTGTCTACCTATTACTACTACCTTGCTCATGTTGGAGCCTACTACTGCTTTGCTCATGTTGGAGCCTACTACTACCTTGCTCATGTTGGAGCCTACTACAACCTTGCTCGTGTTGGAGCTTACCACTACCTTGCTTGTGTTGGAGCTTACCACTACCTTGCACGTGATGCAACTTACTGTTTACTTGTTGTGACTACTACAATTGCTGTTGCTACTACCTGATTTACAGTGACCTATACTGTTGCTACTGCTACTACTGTTACTGCTGCTGTTGCTACTGCTACTGCTACTGCTACTGCTATATTGTTCCAAGCTGAAGCTCTTACATTCCCCCGTGCTCCAGCTTGAGAGGGGGGGGGGTGTTAGCGTTAGCGATATTTATTATTTTAGGATGTTTTCTATTTGATGTAAGTAGTGGATTTGTTTCTTTATTGGTTAGGGTTTATTTCTTAAGTTGTCTAGATTTACTTTCCTAATTAGTTTGTGATTTTAATTAGGGAAGTTTCCTAAACTATTGTTTCTCCTCTTTGATTGTAAATTAAGGGACCATAAGAGGAGGAGAATACATTAATTTTCTCTCCCTCTTCTCTATTCTCCATTCTCTCCATCTTCCCTTTCTTTCTTTTCTATTTTGTTACACATCTAAATACAAGGTCTTCATCTTGGATCTTCAATCTTGATTGTCTTCATTCTTGAGACCTTATCTCCAATCTGTGGTCTGCAAGCTTTAGTCTTCAATCTTGAGACTTGGACATCTTCAATTGACTTCATCTGCAATTGAGATCTTCAATTGATCATTCATGGATTGAGAAGATACTAATTGTCACCTTGGCTTTGACATTTTTAATATGAATTTTACTATTAAACATTCAATTGAAGAGGTTACTTCCAACACCTCACTCTTTGATGAGTAACCTAGGAAAATTCCTTCATTTGCTCTATCATCAAAATTTTCAAGATTTTTCTTCCTTCCCCTTGTTGAAGCAACAACTCCCAAGCACTTTAAAGTGCTTCACCGTTGCTTTCCTTCCAAATTACAGTTTATATGGAATCTTAGATTCATTTGGTCTCAACAAGCATTTATTCTGAATGTGGACAACAATGTTTATGGCTTCTCTCCAGAACCTGTTTGAAACATTGTTCTCTTTGAGCATTGTTCTGGCCATCACTTGAGCTGTCCTGTTCTTCCTTTCAACTACCCCATTTTGTTGAGGGATTCTGATGCTGTATTGTCAAGGAGCCAAAGCCAAGCCATCCAATCCGGCAATCCAACCAAGCCAGCCTGGCCAGCCAAGCCAGCCATGGCTAATGGCTAAGTCATTGACTGGTCAGCAGGCATATAAGCTGTGTGGCCAGCTGTTCACTAAGAAGAGATTCTCTTCTCCTTCCTGCTTCCATAATTTATTACTTTTCTAATGCTTAAGATACCCTGTAAGCAATGTCTCTAATACTAGTAATTATATTTAGAAACTTTCTTAAGTTAGGAGTTTTATCTTTTTTTTTCAGAAATTTTCCATACTATGTTTAGGAAAGTTTCCTATTAGTTCTTTTCAGATCTTCGAAAAATTGTAGCAAGGAAAGATTGGTCTTTCCTTCCATGAGTCTTCTACTCTTCTTCTTATCTGCAACGAAGCGCTTTTTTTTTTTTTTTTAGGTCGAATGTCTTCTTCTTCTTCTTCTTCTTCTTCTTCTTCTTCTCTGCTATAGGTCTTCAATTTTTATTTCCTCCTTTGCAACGCAACTGAATTTTTTTCCGAAGGTCTCGATGATTCTTCTTCTTCTTCTGGTTTATTTCTATTTTGTTTCCTGAAATCGATATCTGATTCTGTTGAGTTGTTATTGCTATTGGATTAAATTAAAGCTGAGCATTAAATCTGAGTTTTTTTGGATATTACTTTCTGATTTGAAATTCCCATCCATTAAAATGACTTTGATTGCTGCTGGTTATGCTGGACATTAAAGTCGTCCTTATCAGTTACAGTTTTGGACCCCTATTTGGCCCTCGGTTCTGTTTTCCAGCTGGGTATTGATTTCAGTTTTCATATGGCCTTCAATGCACTGTTTATTTAATCAATTGTTGGATTAACATCAACCATCGATTTACTTTCCATATCCTGAATTCTATTATTGATTCTTTCTGAGTTAATAACCAGGTTTATTCCATCGATCATTCATATGTTTCCCATATTATAATTTTTTTTTTTTTTTTTTGACATTGTTATTTACTGCTGTTAAACCTGAACCTGAAATTCAGTTTGCTGCCATCGTTTTGATATGAAGATTTAGAGTATCTTGGATGTATTATGTATAGTAGTTCTTTAAGTGCATTATAGTCTTTCTCTTGCAGTCTTGCTTCTTACTTATATGCTATGATTTTCTAACTTCTTAGTTTATTGATTTTTGTGTTTTTTTTTTTTAAATAAATATGCTTCTTTATGTCCTATACTTTTTATTTGTTGGTTTTCTCATATTAATTAGGTTATGTCTTAAATGTTGATTATTTATGTAGAGTACTGTATATATATAAGCATCAATATTTTAGAAATAAAAAAAATACAATAGGAACGCCTTGGTCACCTAGGATGGCCTCTAGCGCCTTGGGTCGCCTTGTCGCCTTGACAACTATGGTTTCTGGTTGAGTCTCCAGGTTGTGAGATTCAACCGACCCCCCCCCCCTCTCCTATTATCTTCTAATTTCTTTACTCAATCTCTTTCTTTATCTCCCCTACTGTCCCTTATTGCTTGCGCAATTATCACTCTGACACCCTCCAAAGATCCACCGGTTGCTAATGTCAAGGAGTTAATGTTGCTGTTGTAAACCCAAACCTGTTTTCACATGATAGCAGTTTGAAGAAAATTTACAACTCTTCAGCCCTTGGTTGGATTGATCTCAAATTCGGATATGGTTGCAAGTATATCCTGATTCCTGAGCTACAATCCCTCCAAGTTTTGTGACCAACTAACGGTTGGATTGCTCTCAAAGATAAGTTCTCTAATTGTGGTTTCCTGGTTTTGATTACATTCTTATGGGACTGGTTGTAAAAGATCCTATAGCAATGCTAAGGGTCTAAAGTTGATCATAAACCCTAGCCTTTGCATCAATTGGTATTAGAGTATAGGCAATTGAGGGTTCTAACTCTCCTAACAAATCCCTCGACTCCATGATTATAGTGCTCCAACAATTGGATATCTAACTAGCCACTAGCCTATCTATCATGACTGCTAGTGATCCCCATTACTCTGAACTAGTGGCTAAGATATTCAGGTTAACCTCAGAACTTGCTTTGACTTTGGGATGCATAGACAATGAATTGGATGTTTTCATTCAAGAAAGAGGGGGCACAGTAGTAAACAACTTCCCTAAGAGGTCAGGGCAGCAACTTGATTTAATACAATCTCAATTCAGCTTTGCATTGTCAAAGGAAGATGTAACCCCCATATGCAAACCTATGGTGGATCACGAATGTGACGAGGAGACAAAGACAGTAGAGGAAATAACCAATTTCAAGGTGGAAGATGTTTGTTCTCTTGAACCTATAGTTGAAGAGAAAGTTGAAGTCCAAATTAGTCGCATGGTGGAAGATTCTATCGTTTTAGAGTCATTCATTGAAGAATGTGTTGAAGTGGTCAAGAGCGAGATTGAGATCGTGGTTCAAGAAGACTTCAAGAGCATCCCTCGTGTAGCCGTGAATGTTACCAATAATGTTGGTGATGCTGATTACAAAGTTGAGCATATTGAATGTGTGCTCCCACCTCACTTTTTTGAAGCAAGGGGTCCCAAGGTCAAAGATTTACTTCCCAACTTTCGAGAGCAGCTGGATTTCTGTTTTCAAAGGAAGTTGAATACTCACCCCGACCTGTTGATGCTAAACAAATTCAAAACTCTTGGTTGAGTTTTTTTAAGCAGGGGAGACTTGATGCAGTATTGTTAAGGAGCCAAAGCCAAGTCGAGCTAAGCCAGCCTAGCCAGCCAAGCCAGCCATGGCTAATGGCTGAGCCATTGACTGGTGAGCAGCCATATAAGCTGTGGACAGCTGGCCAGCAGCTGTCCACTAAGAAGAGATTCTCTTTTCCTTCTTCCTTCCATAATTTATTACTTTCCTAATGCTTAAGATATCACGTAAACAATGTCTCTAATACTAGTAATTATATTTAGAGATTTGTCTAAGTTAGGAGTTTTATTTTTATAGAAACTTTCCATAGTATGTTTAGGAAAGTTTTCTATTAGTTCTTTTCAGATTTTAGAAAGATTACAACAAGGAAAGATTGGTCTTTCCTTCCATGAGGCTAGCCAACAATGGAAGGATTGACTAATCTCCCTTCCATAATTATGTAAGCTCAATACTCTATATATATGGATGAATAAGATGAAAGAAGTTAGACTTGAAAAGCAGAAACGCCTATCGTGTTTTTGCCTTTCTGGTTGATTCTCCAGGTTGTGAGTCTCAACCGACCCCCCCTTTCAATCTCTTTCTCTATCTCCCCTACTGTCCCTTATTGCTTGCGTAATTATCACCCTCCAATGATCCATTTGTTGCTGATATCAAGGAGTTATTGTTGCTGCTGTAAACCCATACCCGTTTTTAGATGATAGTAGTTTAAAGAAAATTCATAACTCTTCAGCCCTTGGTTGGATCGATCTCAATTCGGATATGGTTGCAAGTATATCCTAAGCTACAATCCTCCAAGTTTTCTGACCCCAACGGTTGGATTGCTCTCAAATATAAGTTATCTAATTCTGGTTTCCTAGTTTTGATTACATTCTAATAGGGACTGGTTGTAAAAGATCCTATAGCAAGGCTATGGGTCTAAAGTTGATCATAAATCCCTAGCCTTTGATTTAGGTTCTTGCTGCAGTGCCACGACCCAAACCCGTATGACGTAAGAGTGCAGCCTTCATGAGCGCTAATCTAACGACCGATTAAATAAATTAAAAACTTAAACTTTATTACCATAAAATAATCCATCTCAAACTAAATTAAAATAACAAAACTCTTAAACACTGCTGGTGGCAATATAGTGTATATGACGTAAAAAAAAAAATTTGTCCTTGAACTTAAATTTCAAAGCCCTATTACAATCATTCTAGTAATTTAAAAGAAACTTGTCACTAAAATTGGAAAACAAGTTCGTGCATCCTCTACGCTTCCTCTTGCTCTTCTTCGGCCACCTCATTATCTGTGATATCATTTTAAGGGGGGTGAACTCACTAGCTTAATAAAACATAATATAACAGGAGTACAACAAAATGATGAACATTAAACATTTCGAGTAATAAATGCAAGAAAACTTGATTTCCATTCACTTTAACACATTTCTCATTTATTTCCATTCCCTTTAATACATTCTTATTTATTTCCATTCACTTTAACACATTCTCATTCATTTCCAATTCACTTTAACACATTCTCCTTCATTTTCATTCACTCTAACACATTCGCATTCATTTCCATTCACTTTAACACATTCTCATTCATTTCCATTCACTTTTGGCCAACTGCCATGAATAACTAGCTACCATTGTCCTAGTAGAGAGTTTACCATAGCCAAAACATGTTCCTGGCCATCCGCATCCTTCATGACCTAGGAACCTCGGTCATCCATTTATGACCCCATTCTCATTCATCCGTAGTGTTAGTGTGTAATGGATTGTGGCTCAGGTGGTACCCCCACCCTCATAGTCCACTACTCTCTACCAGACTCAATGTAGCTAATCACCCTTACTCTACATTCTCAACATCTCATTTTTATATGACAAATTACAACTCTTAACATACAATTCTTATATGGGAAAAATAGATGAGACGAAAAGAAAACAAAATCTCTTTCATCACACTTTTGTAAGCAATAAATCATATGAACAATGATTATTAGGAAAGCATCCATCCACTAACGTAAACAAATAATAATATGAGGACCTAAAACATAAATTAGAACAACTAGTGTCCCCTAGTGGTGCACGCCTGTGATATTCCACTTACCTCTCTGTATGCACACTGTTTGTCTCTTCAATCACTAGGTAGTTCCGACCCTACATGAATTATGGTTTGCATACATTAATTACTGAAAAAACAATGTGGCATGTTTGGGCTGGAACCCCTACCATGTGTATGTAAGCTGATATATTCTGAAATCTGATATATGTATATACATGTATAATGAAATCTGGACTGCATATAACTTCTTACACTGATATACTGATATACTGGACTGTATATAAAATCTGATGCTGAACTGTATATTAAATCTGATACTAGACTGTATATAAGTCTGACATTATAATCTGATATACAAACTGATACAAACCTGATCCCTAGTCTGATCTGATTCAAGAATTGATACTGGTATAAAAACTGATATGAAAATCTGTTACTGAAATATATAACCTGATATACAACTCTGATATGAACTGTTCTTATATTGGATCTGATTCTCAGATTAAACTGATAAAAATCTGAAACTGATTATTGTAATGGACTGCATAAAAATCTGGGCTGAATACACATATTGACATGTACTGATATGCAGAGGCGTATCTAATATATGTGTTAGTGATATAGCTCTACAGGGCTGTGGGTCCCACCTTCTATATGGCTTATTAGTTTCTTTATGTAGCTTTTCTCTATTGGTAGTAAGAAGTAGATTTGTTTCCACCGTAGTTGTTTATTTGTTTCCTTATTGATTAGTTTTTTTTTTTTTTTTTCCTTTTCTTTTATTTAGGGAAGTTTCCTAGTATTTACTGTTTTCTATATTTCCTTTGCTAATATATATATAAAAGTGTAATTGAGGAGGATAGAGTGATTGTCGACGACTCCTCTCTAAGTATTGTTTCTCTTCTTCTACTTCTTTCTTTTCCTTCTTGTGGTTTATGGTTATTTGTTTTTCGTCTTTGATAAATTGCAACATGGTATCAGAGCGGTAGTTGATCGTTCCTTGGGATTCTACAATTGCCGTTTTGAGAGTTGTTTAAGGTCACAAAGAACCATTGACTGGCTGGGCCAATCCCAATTTTACTCGTCACATACAATTCGTATGCACACTCACCTCACAACCCTAGAGTAACTAGGTATACTAGGTAATGCGCACCTACTCTGAAAACAAACACTCCAATATCTAAATGGAAATAAAAACACAAATCACAATGCAAGGTATACATGGTTCACCTCAACAGTGTGTGAAAGGCCACGTCTATGGAGTAATGCCATGAAGGGGTTTCGTATTTACTCAATCCTGTCCAATAGTTTTGACTGCTACACAGCCCAAGAGCTACAACTCCTACTTCTGTCTATGCCCCAACATAGGCAAGGGCAACAACTCTTAAACCTATCAAGCCACAACTTTTGTAATTTTTAGATTATAGAAAAGCCTTAGCATTTGAAAGTTGAAAATCGCCCCCGCAATCGAAAATGCGTTTTTTGTTCTTGAACTGGAATATTAACTTTTTCTCTTTTTGGAATTTGAATTTTAGATTATTTTTATTGGATTTAAAATGGAGGTGTTTGCTTATTTATGTATAATTTCTTAATTAAATGATTTTAATCATAAATAATTGCTGAGTGTTGTGTACTGTTCCTTGAACCATTCTATACAGGTCATCAGGACTCAGTTTAGTACAAACAAAACTAAAAAACTCAAGTTTCAGTCAAGAAAAACTGGTCTCAGACAGAAACTTGTCGGGAGGGACACCAATGCATATTTATTGCTTCGTATTGGATCTCGTCTCGACCTTGTCGAGATCCTCAAGAAATTCAAGATCTAGACTCGAGCTCTTGAGATCCTCAAGAGATTTGAGCTCTTGAGATCCTCAAGAGATTCGAGATCTCGGCGAGATTTCGCCAATATTTAGAATTATGCCAAACGGTAGCCTTGAAAGTTTGGATAAATGAAAATAAAGTCCACCCTTTACTGAATGGAGATGCTTTAAATTGTACATACCATATTAGTAATAAAGACGAAGTAATATCGTTTTCATGTTTTTTTCCTTTTCTTCTGATCATAATGTTCTTAGACCTACTATAGAAGTTATTATTCTTTCATCCATTCCTTAGCATAGTCAAAGTTTTTTTTTTTTTGAAAATTGCTTGCTCATGGTTTAAATGTATGTCAGTCAATGGTTAAAGCTTCCCTTTTGATAATTGAAATGGTTTATTTATTTATTTTTATATCAGGAAAGACGATTTGCTATTTTGGTGTCTTCACTGCTTTCAAGCCAAACCAAGGATGAAGTTACTCATGGCAAGTTTGAATAGTCATCTTTGTCTGGGGAATTTGCTTCTACAATACTGATTTATTGTCTTCTCAGAGTATTCTTTATATGCACAGTTCTTTTTGTTCACTTGTGGGCCAATATAGAGTCTGTGTATTAGAGATCACTGATTGCTGTGCAATAGGACATCCGGATTGATGGACATGCACTCAGCTATTGAATTGCAGTTTACTGCACTGTGTCCCTGTATATCAATCTCTCTATCTGTATCTCCTGGTGGAAAAAATAAACTATTGGTCCTGAAAACCTGCATGTGGATCACACTCTCATATAGATGGCAATTGCATCTATAGTTTTGTTAGGCCATTCCTTTGCACCTACTAGCTACTTTGTTTACTTGCTAAATTCTTTTAGGTATGCAGGAGCAGTGCAACGGCTACTTCAAAATGGTCTACTTACTGCTGATGCCATTGTAGATGCTGATGAGACAACCCTCAAGAGCTTTATTTACCCTGTATGCCTACTCTTAAACCACTTGATTCATTTCCTTAAGAAACTGTCCTGGTTGAGTTGTGACTCAATCTTTGGGGTGGGGGGAGTTTGAGGGTGATTTGACTTGTGGTCCGCATTATTAGGCCGACGTTCTTCTTGCTTCATTTACTCAGAATACTTATTAAATATATTCACTTAATTAGGTTGGTTTTTACTCAAGGAAGGCAACTAACTTGAAGAAAATCGCAAATATCTGTCTCATGAAGTATGGAGGAGATATTCCCAGTTGTTTGGAAGAGTTACTTTCACTTCCTGGAATAGGTCCTAAGATGGCTCACCTGGTAGGTTAAAGTAATATAATTTGTATTGATTGAGATACTTTCTTAACTCATTCAGTTTCCTTATTTCCTGTGATGGTCTAGGTTATGAATGTAGGATGGAGCAATGTTCAAGGGATATGCGTAGACACTCATGTGCATCGCATTTGCAATCGCCTTGGGTGGGTGTCGCGACCAGGCATGAAACAGGTATATTTTCCATATCTAGGGTACCCAACTGGTAAGAGAACCAAAGGAATGTTGGTCTACGAACCACGTAGTGCTCGTCCCTTGGGATGAAATATGACATCACAGTGGGGGGATAATATCCCAAAGGTTGATCTGACCAGAAAATATTAACCTTTTCCATGGAATGGACTGATTGCCTCCTATTCCGAACTTGTTCAACTGCCATGATCATGCCAATGATACGATGGATGCATTGTATGACTCTCAGTTTATAGTAGAATTTCTAATTGGGTCTTATCTTAGGGTCCAGTTATCTGCTTTTCACTGACATCTGTTTGCTGCTGTTTAGTGTCTATACTGTCTCGTCAATAGGTAGTGTAGATTTAACCATAACTGTGTTTAAGAGCGAGCATAGTTTCTTTGGAATGCAGGATATGCCAGTCCTGGTCAAGCCAAACAATAACCCTTCTTTAGGTTAAAGTGTGATATTATTGGATGTATTATACAAAAATAACTTCATTTTGTGTATCCGTTCTTTTTTTTTTTTTTTTTTTGGGTGCGGATCAATATTCAGTTTTACTCTTGTGAACAGTTTCACCGTCAGCATATATTTTTTTTTTGGATAGGTAAGCCCCAAGGATAGTTGAACTCATGACCTCTTTGAGGTGTTGATCTTTACCAACTGAGCTAACCCCCTCAGGTATTTCACCGTCAGCATTACATAGTTGGAAAAGAATGGGACACTAAAAGTCCTGCACTGGCAAGTGGCAACCATGCATGCCTTCAGTACCGATAGGATTGGCCATGACATGTTGATGGAGAGGAAGTGTGAGGGAAATTATCTTTTGCTCACTTTCCTATAGGTGCAGTTTTTGTGTTCACTCTGAAACTTTTTTTTTTTTTTTTTTTGGTTGGGGGGGAGATTTTTGCTCTGCTCTGCTCTGGGTGTGGCTGTTATGGGAGGTGGTTAGGTAGTGTAGTTTGTACTGGTGGTTTGGGTTTTGACTTTCCTATGGCTCTGATGGTGATGGAATTTGATACGGAAAACCAAAAGGGGAATTTACTGCAAGGGAGAGAGAATAGGGAAGGGGAAGTAATTATCGAGAAGAAGAAAGAACATCTGTAGGGATAGGAAAAGGGATAATAGAGGGGCAATATAAGATAGCAAGTAATAGAGGGAAGGTGAATGGGAAGCGGATGGGAATAACCAATATAGGGAGAAAGGGGAGGGATAAAAGGGGGAGGGAAGAACTACCATGAGAAAGAGGGTGAAGGGGATATCACGTGAGAGAGAAAGAGGAGGAAGGGTTGTTGTAACCAAAGAGGGGGGGAATTATAGCCAATAAAAGAGAAAGAGGGGAGATGAGAGATAGGGGGAGAGACATTTAACGTGGGAGAGGGAGGGAGACCGAAAGCTTTTCTTTTTTCTTCAATAATCAATGCATTCATAATGATTCCAATTAGAAAAGTTGCCTAATATATAGGCTTTACAATCCTAATCACATACTAACTCAAAAAGGATAAATAAAATAAAAACTCCTAACTAATTCGAAAGACTTCTAAGTCTAAATCGTGGAAAGGGTCCACGCCTCTTCTTTTACATTAAAAAAAAGGACCAAGTCAAATATAATATTTAAAATCCTAACTAATCTTAACTAAGCCTTCCAAAATAAAGGATTACTAAGATTCCCCAAATTAAGGAAATTCCTCTAGAGATTCTTATCCAAATCTTGTGGATCCTGTTTTGCATCAGGCTCTCTTTGGTATAATTTATATAAGGGATCCCTTTATATAATTATTTATGACCTATTTGTCACAAATCGTTTATGAAAATACATTATGGAACATAAATAATAATCGTTTGGTACCATTATATATATAGATTATATAATAAGAAATAGATTTGGTATTGTGTTTGTGAATAATAAATTCTGAAAACGTTTACAGCTCTTCTCCTTCCATCATGTGGAGCACAGTACACAATACGAGCTAATGTGTGATGGCTCCCTCAGCAGATAACATACCTTGAGCTTGCAACTTGCAGAAATCTCACCCAGTTTTTAAAATTCACTTCTCTCTCTCTCTCTCTCTCTCTCTCTCTCTCTTTGCAACCGTAATCTGACATAATAATGAGAACAGTGATTCTCCTCTTTTCCTCCATTCCACTCGTAGCATACTCTCTCTGACCTCTATACCTATGGGTGTCAACTGGTACAGTATTCGGTACCATACAGAAGGCAAAATGGTTATACCAGATCATACTGTACCAGTTGTGGTTCCAATTTTCCATGCCATTACCATATTAGTTCAGTATTCAGAGGACAACGGTTATTGTTTATGCAAGAGCAGCGACTGAGTAGAATATCCATGATTTTACTGTCAAGGTATAAATTTTGCTCTTATCCTGTATCCATGGGGAATGTGGTTGATCAGATGAGGAATTGCAAGGACATTATGATGAATTTTATTGTTGTGACGAGACAATTTGTAGGCTGATTTTGATCGGAGCGGAGAATGTGAGAGATTGGGGAGATGTGAGGAACGAAAGAAGGACAAAGGTTTTAGATCCTCGACAGTCGCTGGTAGAGGGATTTTATAAAATATGGACGAAATTACTTTCTTACCCTTGCATTTTTAGCCATTAGAACATGTGCTCATTAAAATTGAGCCCATAGACAATGAATAATTCATTATGGCCATAATACATAATCAACTCCTCACCTATTTGTAAATTTTAATTTATTTTAAATAAAAGTTACATGACAAATCACACCAAACATCCACAAATAATAGAGTTTATTATATCAACAATTCAATAGACAAAACCGAAGACACCCTAAGTTATTGAATGAAAAATTAAACATATTCACTCAACCTAACCGTTATACAAAATGAGTCAGTTACCTGTTGCATCTTGTGCATTTAAATAGGCATGAAGTTTGCTGCAAAACAAAATTCTGTTGTTTGGACCAACTCAAACATTACATGATTGGAAAGATAAGATTATCATCAATTACAAATTCAAAAGCCCCAGCTGAATTATACCATCCTTACTAAAAAAAATAAAATACACGATCTTTTGGCTTTATTAAATGTGTTCTCTCATCCTTACAAAACCTCCCATATTCTAAGTAAGAGGAATTTCCACTCGCTAATCCATCAGTCAGCACAACTGAAGTCCACTTATTCTTCTCATTTTTTATTGTATACCCTAGTCCTGCAAGTTCTACTAGATTTTAACTAGCCCAGACAGCCTGTGATACTGATATGTCATATGTCAACCATGATTGATAATTTTCTGCTAACCGTTCCTCCTTTTGATTCAGAAAGAAGCTTTGCATCATTGGTTAATTCTTTTGGTTTTAATGCTAGAAAACTTCAACTCCTGAGCAAACAAGAGTGTCTTTGCAACTGTGGCTCCCAAAGGAAGAATGGGTTGCAATAAATCCTCTGCTGGTATGACTTGACATTATTTTATTTTTATATTTGTAATAAATTTCATTACAATTATTATTAACTCCACTCAAAAAGATAGAAGAATGCTTGTTTCTGCTTTAGCAGTATGCTTGAAATGCACTATAGACAGAGAAATATGGCACAATCATCTAAGTTTAGAACTCTTAAGTTCATTTAAAATAGTTTTATCAAAAAAAAAAAAAAAGTTCATTTAAAATAGTTTTTTGTTTGTTGTGATTAAAATTCAGGTTGGATTTGGACAGACAGTGTGTACTCCTCTTAAACCTCGATGTGGCATGTGTGGGATAAATACTCTCTGTCCATCTGCTTTCAAGGAGATGACAAGCCCCAAATCTAAGATAAGGAACCACAGCCCTATTAAGAAGACATAACTGAATCACAATTTGAGGGCTTTAAGAAATGTTTCCAAATCATTTCCTTGGCTGCTTCATTGGGGTTGCTGATTGTTTTCATGCTTATGGATCGGCAACAATTGGATGATTTGAGGCAACAATTGGATGATTTGAGTTTTGGGTCTACCTTTATTTGCGGAGCTGTTCGGTGTTTTTGTGCTAATAGCATGCATAGAATCTGTATTTTGTATGGGAAGTTGGCTTGAAATTATTCAAGCGACATTATAATTTAATTGTGAAAATCAAATTGGATGATCAGAGAGTTATTAATGACTGATTTGTGAATTCTGTGCAATTGATTTAGACAGATGATTGATCAAAGCATGCACTATTGAGACTGAGTGAACCAATATTTTCATAAATGGACTGAATGTCAGTCTGATCTGGACCGGGGGGAGGGGAGGGGGGCTTAAGGCACAATGTGAGACAATAGAGTCGAACCCTTGACCTCTTGGGTACCTGTACTCTACTGGCAAGACACCAACCAATTACGTTATGTGGTTCACGTATATATGTATTAATAGATTTGATTGTTATTTTGTTGGCTGATTGTCATTAAGTTTAAACTTAGAATTGTTCACAACTAGGGACAAAATTAGACTTTCTGATCCTAAGGATTTCATAGTGTTTCTAAAGAATGGACATTCCAGAAACAAGTATGTGTGTATTGAACCAGATCACATTAGTCATGAATAGTTTACTGTCTATTATATTGGGGATAAGATTTTTCATTAATACAGTGTGACTGGTCACCTTACCTGAGAAGTCTTTATCGTTTTTTACCAAAAAAAAAAAAAAAAAAATGACGCCTCATTTTGTCCCCTTGGTGGCGTATCTAAATCTCCTGCGGTCCTGCTGCCTGCCAAGGGTTGGATTTCAGCCGGTCTACCCCCCAATGTATTGGCAGATGGCCAAACTGATCCTCAAGCCCTTGGATCGATCAGTTGCAGGAGCCTCCTGCCGCACGAGACGATCTGAATCCCTTGGTGGCAGGCCTTGCGATGATGAATCCCTCCTTGACATGGATTAGAAGTTCTAACAAATTAGTTGAAATGATTAAAATACCTCTACTAAGTTATAAAGTTGAAATGGCCCCATGACCTTGTTGGATTTCTAACCTGTGACGCTTGTATCTTGACGAGGATGCAGTCGGACTTCATTTACCTATCCTTTCAAGCAAGATTATATTTCTGTCCCGTTGGGCCCACCTCTTCCGACGAACCTTCCCCAGTAGACGTTAGAATGGTTTCTCTGTACAATCCTAACGCGTAGGGTTTGGGAATAATTTCGATTTGACACCAGGATTTTTGGATTTGGATCACAGATTACGAAGATATGACATTAGGATGGATTCTGGACCAAGACCATCCTAATGCGTAGGGCGTAGGGCTTGCAAGTGATAGGTTCTGGAAATAAATCCTTTCGTTCCCCTCATGTTGGTATGAAAAAAAATCAATAACTGTAGTCTACTGTATGTACATGTCAATGTATTGGTATACGTGTATATTGGATGACAGCCATTGAATTTTCTCATGTCGACATGAGGGGGATGAGGGGATTTAAATCTCAGGTTCCGACGTCGTGCGTGAAGCCTCTAGACATCGTTCATAGGATTCAAATCGTCTCCTCCTTGTACTTCAGGTAGGAGGGAGACGCCCCCATTGGATGGCTGACACGTGGTTCTTGGGAAAATCTAAGCCCCATGTCCGAGTCGACACCCAGCCGACAGGGGGTGTCGGCTCGGACGTGAGGCTAGGATTTTCCCAAGAGCCACATGTCGACCATCCGACGGGGGCGTCTCCTTCCTCGCTGAAGTACAGGGATGAGACGATTCGGATCTTCGTTCACATCATCTCCAGGCATCCTACAACCTACTATTTCAAAGAGAAAAATAAAATAAAATAAAATAAAAACTCAACAATAGCAACATGTGTGTACGTGTGAGAGTTCTAAATAATATATTAAGTCTTCAGCACCTGCGTGAGGGGCCTCGTAACGGTTAGCTTTCAAAACATGTACATTGTTTGAATATTGGATTCAAATCAACTCCTTTAAGAGAATCTGGAGAGGTGGTGCTCCCATTGGATGGGCGACACCTATTCGAGCCCTCTATTCGAGCTGATACTCCCTTGTCGGCTCAGCTTGTTGGCTCAGTGTAGGCTTGGATGGAGGGCACGGATGAATCCCCAGGTGTCACCCATCCAATGGGGGCGCCACCTCTCCTCCAGATTCTCTTGGAGGAGAAGATGTGGATCCTTGAATATTGCCTCGGGTTTTCTACCCTCGCGATTTTGTTGGCTTCTTACCATTCAATTTCAAAATTCAAAACAACTTTCAAACTTTTAATCTATATTTACCTGTGTCTCAACGGTACACCGATCCTATTTCGTTGGTTTTTTTGGCCCATGTGTAGGGTATCAAAATCCTCTCCTCTCAGAGGTTCGGGAGGAGGGGCGTTACACCTGTTAGATGGCCGACACCTGGAGCTCCTGTGAATCCAAGTCAACACCCCCTTGTCGGTTAGGATGGAGGGCTCAGATTCACCCGAACCCCAGGTGTCTGCCCTCTAATGGGGTTGCCGCCCCTCCTCTTGAACCCCTGGGAGAAGAGGATGTAGAAAAAAGATCCTCTATAGTGAGACACCTGTGTAGTGAGGATCCCATCCACTCAAAGTGGATTGACACGTATCCCAATCCACTCAAAGTGCATCAGGATATATGCAGATTCATTTTGAGTGGGTGGGATCCTCACTATACCTCACTAAAAGGTTGGCCTCACTACAGAGGATCCCAATCCCGTGTGGGAGTCCCTGATCAAGGCATTGACGGTCCCTTGCTCATCTTGATGGAATTGGGGGAGTCATTATTTTGTCCACTGCGTGCCTTCAGTCAAAGGGAGGCTTTGTGTAAACACCCAATTTTGTTGCCTTTGAGTTGAATTAGTGTAATGAATTGTCCCGAATCAAGAAACAAGGATCGAAGGCGGTGAGTGGTATGCTAAGTTGTCCAGGATCTTTTAAGAAAAATATGAACATCACACAACAAAAGCAAAAGAAACTATAGATGCCATGCATATTTTTTTTTAGGAAAAAAGACAGATACCTCCCCTGTAACTTATCTTAATAACAGTTGAACACCAGACGTTTAGGAAAAGACAGTTACCTCCCCTAAAAACGCTTTAAAATACAAATAGACCCATGCCGTTAGGAATATTCCATTAGATGCTAACGGTGGGAGTCCAATATTTCCTTAATGACCAAATTACCTTTTATAAAGGTGATTGACTTAAAAAAACGGTGGGAATCTGAAACTGGACTTCATGATCCGTTCGAGAGCTTACGTTTTGGGAAAGTTGGTTAAACCGTTCTCTTACAGAAACATCGTAAGAGAAAATAAAGGGTAATTTGGTCATTAAGAAAATATTGAACTCCCACCGTTAGCATCTAATGGAATATTCCTAACGACGTAGGTTTATTTGTATTTTAATAGTGTTTTTAGGGGAGACAACTGTCTTTTCCTAAACGTTGGGTGTTCAATTGTCATTAAGGTAAGTTACAAGGGAGGTAACTGTCTTTTCCCTTTTTTTAATTACGCGTGCATGACCTACAGGCGCCTTTCCACACAACAACTGAAAACAAAAACGAAGGTCTACTCATAACTGGTGACAAGAGTGAAATAACACAACCATTATTCCACAAGGTTATACATAATGTTTACATTTAGTATTTACATTAATGCCTTCATTTAGAAAGAAATATTTACACCACATTGTTCCATTTCAACAGCCATATTTATAAAAAGGGAGTCCTATGACTCAAGGGTTCCCTCCTCTGTGGCTGAACCGTTCACCTCTTGTAAAACCTTTAAAAACTCTTCACATTCCTCTGAAAAACAATTAAGTAAAGGAATGAGCACTATGGCTCCTTGAAGAAAAACCAATTACTCACACAATCATAAAATAGGCAGTTCATAACAATAACAATAACAAAACATAATGGAATAAACTTAAATAACATCAACACGGTTGAATGTGCCAAAAATATACCATTCTACATGACCCCACGAAATGATACAGAGGATACAGAAAGAAGGCTAGACTGATTATTCTATATTATATGATTGGTTCTCATGGACTAAATTTCAAACATTACCAATAAAATGTAAAGAATGAGAGGGTTCAACCCTACATCAACAAATTAAATTAAGAACATCAAATCTTAACCAATCAAAATATCACAATGTTCAGACAAAAAAAAAAAAAACCAAAAAAAAAAAAAAAAATAAAAAAGAAAAACAGAGCAAACCAACATATTGTATTCTTGTATCCAATGTTGTTGCCCACCAAAAGACCACCTCCCACATTCCCCCCAAAACCATTCACCAAAAATATCTACATTCCTATCAGTCCCCCTCTTCAACCCAAAGCAGCAAAGCCTCCCCCCTTCATCATCTGCCTGAACTCTTTGTAATTAACCATACCATCACCATCCACATCAACCTTTCTTATCATCCTCTTGCAATCCTCTACTGTTCTTCCTTGTTTCAGACCCAGTGAAGCCAACACCGATCTCAATTCCTCTACAGTAATGAACCCATCTCCATTTTGATCGAATACATTGAATGCTTCCCTCATATCCTCTTCCTCATCCTTTTCATCCATGATTGTTTGATACAATGCACCGAACTCATCGATATCAACACATCCATCTCCATTTACATCTATCTTTTCGATCATCTGGACTAGGTCCTCATCAGGGATGAAAATACCCAAATTCTGTAGCGAGTCGCTGAGTTCCTTCTTCGTAATCCGGCCATCTCCGTTCCGGTCGAACATTTGGAACACACGCTTGAGCTCGGCTGGATCCATGCTTCCTTGCAATAGCGACATCGACGACTTCAATGACGAAGATGAAGACAACGGCAAAGAAGCTGATCCTTTAGCCTCTACGTTTGTATTGGAATTGAAGAACCAAGAGGAAGAGGAAGAGGGAGAGGGAGAGGAAGAGGAAGAGGAAGAGGAAGAGGAAGAGGAAGAGGAAGAGGGAGGGAGATATGCTCTAAGTTTGTCGGGGAAAAAGTTGAGGAGTTTATTAAGAAGGTTAGAAAGAAGGAAAATCCTTAGCAAAACGGTTAACATTTGGTGGATGTTGGCGATTTTCAAGAGAAAATTGGAGAGAATCCCGGATGTGAATATAGAGAGGGGTTGATCCCTGTAAAGCCGTTGAAACAAATATTCAGATTTAGAACTTTATAGCTGTCCATTGCTTCTATTTTATCTCACAATGACGCGTTTTTGTTGATGTTTTTCCCTTTTTCTTTATTTTTTGAATTTAATGGAGAGAGAGACCGTTGATGGCGGGCGTTTTCTTTGTGGATGCTTTTCCCTTTTTCTTTATTTATTTTTTTTTTTTATGGAGAGAAAGACCGTTGATGGCGGGTCTTATCGAGAGACGTTAGAGCTTGAAACGCGTTAAGCAGCATGACCGGTTATGGGACCCTTGGTGCCGTTGGATATTCTAACGGTCATATGCCAGGTGGTGAAAAGGATGGGGGGACGACTTGGGTGAAGTTTCAAAAGGTGTTTGACGGTGGAATTTGGGATCTGTTGGTTGATCCACAAACTTGAATTACTTACTTTTCACCAGCCAGTATCTTATAAATCATGGGAGATCAAATGGATCCAAATCGTCTCATCCCTGAGATTCGGGAGCCGTGGCGGCGACCCCACTGGATGGTCGCCATGTGGAAGTCGGATGAATCCGACCCCTCCGTTCGAGCCGACAAGCCGAGCCGACAAGAGAGTGTCGGCTCGAACGGAGGGGTCGGATTCATCCGACCCCCACATGGCGACCATCCAATGGGGTCGCCGCCACGCCTCCCGAATCTCAGGGATGAGACGATTTGAATCCGATCAAATGTCTCTAAACACCCAATTCCTCTCAAATTTCATGATGTTTTTCATTGGTCATGATTTATTTCTTGAAATTTCCCCTTTCATTTTTTATTCATTCTTTACTGAACTAGGATTCCCTTATTTCTTCTTATAACAAGTAGGATTCAAAATTCCCTCCTTTGCAGAAACAGCAAATAACTCATTCACACCCACAGAAACAGTAATCTCTTGAGAATTGAAACAACAATTTATCATCTACCCAAACATTGCACCATAACATTTATTTATTTATTTGCTTCTTCTCCACAGAGTAATGTAAGATTCCTTAAGTTTCAGTTACACCTAAAAGAGGTTGAAACTGCAGACTAGCTTGTCTTACCATACAACATTCACAATAGTGGCACAGCCACAATAATTTTGGAATTCTTCTCTTAAAATGGTGTGCACAATATTATGCCAAATGAAATGACACCAGAGTTGAAGATTTCCAATTGTGTAACGCGATCTTCCAAGAAAGAAGTACAAACCACATAAAAAAAATGCAATTCCAGAATCCACATTGAGAACTCTAAATCCAAATTGAATTCCATAAC
This sequence comes from Protea cynaroides, assembly GCA_028583415.1. NCBI lineage: Eukaryota > Viridiplantae > Streptophyta > Magnoliopsida > Proteales > Proteaceae > Protea > Protea cynaroides. The sequence continues at coordinate 8,280,216 of CM053270.1, read as the reverse complement.
CATTGATTCGTGATCAGGCATACAAGAAAACAGTAATCTAATTAGAGATCAAATGCACAACAAACTAACTAAACACTGCTCAACAATCCAATATATATAGAGAGAGATGACCAAAAATGTAAAAAACAAGTGCAAAACAAATCTAAGCCGAAAACTTGCTGAAACTCTTCTAACATACTTTAATTTTAAACAAGTCTCAAGAACATCAATACGTCGATCTGCCATCACCCTCAGTGATCACATCTTTGAAGGCTCCACCACTTGGAGTCATAGGTAATACATGCTCTTGATGGGGTACAATAACATCCAACAAGTATGGTCCAGGGGGTCTCTAACATCTTCCTAATTGCTTCCTTAAGCTGTCTCTTCTTCGTCACACGAGCAGTAGGTATAACCAAATTCAAGGTGCAAAAAAAAAAAAAACTAGCGAACACAACCAAAATCAATTATCGTAAGAATTCCTCAAAAGGTTTCCCCTTCAGATTATTTGCCAGAATATACAAAGGCCAAGCCACAATGCAAATGAGTATAAAAACTCACTGGTCTGTTAGGTATATGTTAACCTGTCGTATTAGTAGAGGTATGTGCAGGGATTAAAATATAGAATGACAATCAAAATCAAAATAAGAAGGGCAATTAGTTCAGAAAAAATTAAGTTTAAAATGGGGGAAAAGAAAGAAAGAAACATATGACCACCAATTGACCATGCAAAAAACTATATATAGTTCTTTCCATCTACTGTTTTTATTTTTATTTTTTTTGGTACAAAGGAACCATGTCTGAACACATCAACATACAAAACAAGTCTTTCTATTAATGCATAACACATTCTTTATAATAAAAAAAAATGGTAAAATCCTCGAAGTAGAGTTCATCTAGTAGGGAATATCGAAGCCCTGGGTCTTAAAATGGAAGCATCTCTTTCTCTATGGTATTATTTTTGGTGTTTTTCCTTTGCTTTCTTTTTCTTCTTATTTGATTTTTCTGAAATTTCAAATAGAAGCAAAACAAACATAGACCTGGAGAGATCGTTCAATTGCTAAAGTTATAAAACACTCAACTATAACACTCCTTCGAGATTTAACAACATTGATTGTAAGCACCCCATTTTTGCCACCCTCAGCATAAGTGAACCAATATGGTAGGTTTTTGGCCTTTAACCCAAAGGTTGGTGATTCTCTAATGAACCCCACAGTAGGGTCATAGGCTATTACCTACTTGGATGAATAGGTAGTGAAATTATCTTCGAAATGAGATCAGAATCATCAAATTCTGATGTCAAACAAGGAAGATATCACAGTTTGAAAGTGCAAGGGTATTTACGTAATTATCGTATGATACATGCATTGTCATTCAAACTTCAAGACATCATATCTTGGTCATTTGATATCGAAATCAGATGATTCAAATTCTAATATTCCTTATTTTCAGTCCTCTTCAAAGTAGACGTGAAAAATCTCAAGAAAAATGAAACCAGTGGGCTCCATGTAAGCTTTCATGCAAAATTATCGTTAGAACTTTAAAGCTTCATATCTTTGTCGTTCTACGTCAGATTCAGATGATTCCAAGACCATTATTCTTCATTTGTGATGTTCTACAAAGTGGATGTAAAAAATCTCATGTAGAAGTCTCCAAAGAGTCCCATGCAAAATTACACATGAAAATGGTCATTTAATCTTCGGAAATTCATATTTTGGTCACCCCATATCCAAATCAGGTAATTTCAGTTTCATTATGTTTCATTTTTAGTACTCTACAAAGTGGACGTAAAGGATTTCCGATAGAAGTCTCCGAAGGATCCCATGCAGAAGGGTCAGCCCAAATTATCGATAATTGACCTGCTTAAATTTCAGAAATTCATAAGTTGACCATTTTATTTCCAAATGAGGTAATTCAAGTTCCAATATTCCTCATTTTTAATGTTCTATAAAGTGAACGCAGAAAATTTAGAATTGATGCTATCAAAAAATTTCACATGGAAGGGTGACAGAAATGGAATATGAAATGTCAACCTTGGTCCAAACCAGCTTAATCCAGTTTAGTCTAACTTAGCCCGGCTCAGCTCAGATCAATCCAGACCAAGTTATGTCAGTGCATATGCATGCATTTCTTTTATATATATATATATATATATATGAAAGAGAGAGGAAAGAGAGGCCGTGGAAAGAGAGAGAAAAGAGAGGCCATGGGAAAGAGAATGGGAGAAAGAAAAAAAGGAAAGAGAGAGAAATAAAAGAAAAAAAGGAAAAGAAAAAAAAAGGGATCTCTTTCACATTTTCAAGAAAGAAAACGTGAAAGAGAGAGGGAGAAAGAAAAAAAAAGGAAGGAAAGAGGAAGGAAAGAAAAAAAGAAAAAAAGAAGAAAAAGAAAAAAAAATAAAGGAAATGTTTTCTAGAAAGAAAACGTGAAAAGAGAGGGAGAAAGAAAAAAAAAAGGAAGGAAAGGAAGGAAAAAGTAAAGGAAAGAAGAAAAAAAGGAAAATAGAGAAGGAATTTTCTAGAAGAAGGAAAGAGAGAAAGGAAAGAGAGAAGGGATTTTCTAGAAGAAGAAGGAGAAAAAGGAAAGAAAGGAAGAAGAAAAAACGTGGGAAAGATAGAAGAAAGGAAAGAAAAAAAAATGGAAAGAAATGATTTTCTAGAAGAAAAAGAAGAAAAGGAAGGAAGAGAGAAGAAGGAAAGAAGAGGAGAGGATTTTCTAGAAGAAGAAAAGAAGAAAAAACATGTGGAAGAGAGAGGTAGAAGAGAAAAGGGAAGGAAGGGAAGGAAGAGAAGAAAGGAAAGAAGAAAAAAAGGAAAAAAGAGAATTTTCTAGAAAAAAAAGAAAAAGAAAGAAGGATCTTTTAGAAGAGGAGAGAAAAAGCATAAATAGGCTAAGAGAAGAGAGAGGGGGCTTCTTTTCCAGACCACAAGGAGAGGAGGACGTGAGTGAGAGAGAAAAATGCGAGAGAGGGAGAAGGAAAGAGAGAAGAAGAAGAGAAAAGAAAGAAAAGAGAAGAAGAAAAGAGAGAAAAAGAAGAGAGAGAGAAGCAGAGAAAAGGAGCAGGAGGATTCACATTCAAAGAGCTTGATACGATCTCAAGACATCCTACATTGACAGTTTTGCTCGATTCGAGCACAAGGTTAGTACCCTAAACAAATTTAGAGGTCGTTAGAATGCTCAAATGCCAATTTGTCTTGAAAAAGATTAATTTTCATGAAATCTTGATCAGGAATGCTCTATTACATGCTTATTAATGTTAGGATGCCTATGTCTAGCATTTTTCATGAATGATAATTTGTCTAAGCTATTCAATGATGAAGTTTTGAATGTCATATGCTGATGTTTGATGTTTTTTGTAAGTTTCATAAAGTGGTTTTCTAATCTGAAATTTCTAGATTTAGGATTCAAACTTAGGACGTACATCACATGTAGTTTTTCTTCGATTTTGAAGCCCAAATTTTTATGAAAGTCTCTCTGATATGTTAGAAGACTACCTTAAAAAATTTGTTTCATTTGAAATTAGAAAAATACATAAAAAAATTCGTCTTTGACATTGCTATTTTACTCAAATGTAATGCAAGTCTCCAACAAAAAGTCTCTAGACAAGGGTCTTATGGCCATAATCAGGAAATCAACTTTATATGAAATTTTTAGATATAAAAGTTTTATAAAAAATGGCACTGGTTTCGTATTTTTTTGATTTTTTTATTGAATTGATATCGATTTTTAAGTGCATAGTGCTCTGATTTTGAATATATCATGATGTACCTGATTTGCATGATTGAAAAGAATCATTTTTTCACAAAAAAAATATGCTGTTTGAATTTATTTTTCTTGATGAAATTTTAGATCAGACAGTTATCTACATAAACATATATCTGGATTTAATTTTCATTAAGTATAGGATTTTATTTGGAATTTTTGGTGTAACTGGTAAAAAAATCTGGAACAGATTTGACCAGTGCACATGTCTGGTCTTAGGGCATATCTTTGACCTATTTTTGCTCTCTGTTGGGATTCAACTCCTCATATGAAATATAATATATTAAGACATCTTTCTATGAAAAAAATTTGAGCTTGATTTGAGTTGCAGAAGACCTACCTATGGTCATTCTTGTGTAATGTGACAGAATCTGAATGCAGTTCATAGCTTTGTCCATTATCTGAAACCTTGTGTCACAATTTTGACAGTTTTGAGTCATTAATCTTTCCAAATGTCTTCATAAAAATTATAGTTTTTCAAAGAACATTGAACATATGTTTTTTAATAATTTTTTACTTTTCAAAAAAGGTTTCATTGATGTCTCATTCATTGTAATATGCAAATTGATTGTTGAGCAAATTCTGTCATATTTGGATAAATGGCTATATTTGGAGCATTCATATGCTTTGTTTGGATTGTGCATACCATATTTTTCATATTCCATGTGTTGCTATATTTGATAAAATAAATAGATTTTTTTACCATATTTAGCAAAATTTTAATTTCTTACCATTTTTAAGTCTTACTATGCTTAGAAAATAGCATATAAGATCTTTCCTTTTTTTGAAAAATTCATGTCATATATGCATTCTATGATTGGTACTCACCATATTGATATATAGATGCATATTAGATCTTGCCATATTAGGTCTTGCCATGCTTAGATTAGCATATTAGATCTTACTATGTTAGGTTCTTGCCTTATTTGTAATGCATGCCATATTAGAGATATTTTCATAATCTTACTATATATTGTGATAGTTACCATAAACATCATATATGCCATGCTTAGAATATTTTATTTTTGGTAATAATTTAATTTATGCAACACCCTAGTCGAACTGCCATATCTGTATACCTAGCAAACATATTAGGTGTGGGGACGTGCATTTAGACACCCACATTCTTGGGAAGGGCATAATGAGAATAATAAAAATCTTTATAAAGAAAGAAAATACTTTGCCAAACCTTCCAAAATTAGAATTTAGGATGAAAAAGGTAATTCAGGACGATTTCCACCTCTCAGTAAACCCTAAACCTAGAATAGGTTTTCAATCCTAAACCTAAAATAGGTTCTAAACCCTAAACCTAGAACAGGTTCTCACATTCTAACCTAGAACAGGTTATCCATCCTGAACTACGCGGATTCTGATTCCTAGGTCAAACCCTAGGATACATAGGCCATTGGGAGAAACCCAAATTTGGATCCCACCACCCGGACTACCATAGACCAATAGGATATCTTAACCTTTCAACCCACTCTAACTCGCGGGCCACCTGGACAAACCCTAACGAGTATTGGGACAAACCCAAATTTGGATCCACACCTTAGTCCACTCGGACTATCCATATCCCCCACTCGAAGGCCAATCCGGGAGCGACCCAGCCCAGACCCCTGGATATCCTACCCGTAGGCTATTTGGGACAAATCCAAATTCGGATCCACACCTTAGTCCCCTCGGACTATCCATAGATCCACTTGGATATCCACCCATCAGTCTGAACTATGCGGATTCTGATTCCTAGGGCAAACCCTAGGATACGTAGGCTATTTGGGAGAAACCCAAATTCGGATCCATACCTTAGTCCACTCGGACTATCCATAGATCCACTAGGATAACATCCATATTTTGACCCATAAAGGGTTATCCACATTTTGACCCAAATAGGATTATCCACATTCCAATCCAGAAAGGGTTATCCACATTTAGACCCAAATAGGGTTATCCACATTCAGACCCAGAAAGGATTATCCATTCTTAGATCCACTAGGACTATCGATCAGTTCGTATGGACTATCCAGATCCTAACCCATAGGGTTTCTCAACCTTTCAAGCATAAACTTTAACTTGAACAATGAACTTAATCAAACACAAGCATAAATCACAACCATAAACTTTAATCACACCTGAACTATGATGGTGAACCTGATTTTCGAAATAATTTCGTGATACGTAGGCAATCTGATGGACACATATTCGGTTCAATGATATTAAACCACTTGGTTTGGTTCTGTTTAACAGATAGAGTCTAGCATAGGAAAGGTATAGGAGACCGATTTTGGTCGGACGGTTTGGGTGCCTAATCCCTTCCTATAACCATAACCTAAAGCTTACCCAATCTCTGATGGACCAGAAATCCAATCTAAGGGTCATGAGTCAATCGAAGTTTTACCTTAGGGGTGAGATTTCACATTTCTAAGGTCCTAGACCTTAATCTAGGTGGCGACTTCCAAAAAAAAATATTAGGATCTTTGTCCTCACAGTGACGACTTCACTAGGGATATAAACATCAGACTCTAAAATGAAAACTTTCCTTGTGTGAATTGTATGCTAGCTCTTAGGATACTATATTTATTCTTGTATAATATTGTTTTTGGGGGAATGGGTTCAGTCACACATTCGTGTGAGTAGTCGAACCAGGTCCCATGCATATGGGGTAGCCCGCTAGGCGAAACACACAACCTTGGCCTGTACTTTGTGAGACCACGACCGGCGAGCAGCCTCTAACGAGCGTTTCTTGGGTCCGCCTGGGAATATGTTATGCTACTCCACATCGCTTGATTCTTGCTGAAGTTCTAGGCTTCCACTGAGAGGGGGGTGAATCAGTGTCTACTTAGATTTTCTCAAATACTGACTGTTTATGGAGCTGTTACAAGAGCCTTGTAACCACACAAGCGCATGCACAGTCACCTCACAACCACTGTGTGGCTAGGCCAACCGACATGTGCATACCCATCCTGCAAAACCAAAACACTTCTATAAACATCCACATTCACAAGAAAACAACACAAAAGTTATGTGGTTCACCTCCACATTATGTGGGGGCTACGTCCACAGAGTAATGCCCCTCTTGGGCTTCGTATTTACTCGATACTTTTCTTGTTTAAGTTGCTACAATAACTATGGTGTCACAACACCTACTTATACCCTTGATTGGTAGTAAGGCTTGGGTTACAACCCCTTTTCGGTCAAGTCCCAACTTGCCAGAGAATACATTTAATAGTTTGATAAGAAAATTACAATTCCTCCCTACCAATGTAGGCAATGCTTCTAACAAAACTTTTCACAAACACTTTTTCTACTAGGTATTCTCAATAATGATAGTTTTGATGGAAATGTTACATTTGAAACGTGGCTCAAAGAATGTAGTCAACTTTACCGCCGATGTGCCGCTAACACTGCTCTTTTAACACCCTACAAACCTCCAACTTCATTGAGAATTTTTTAAAACACTTGGTGTGTGCTTTCCATGCCCTAGATTTCCCACAAGGCCTTCTTTTCTATACTTTATCTTCTTTTCATGCACGCAAGCCAAATGAGGCTTCAAAACCCCTTTATATGAGTTTAGAAGGCCCAAATTAGTTAGGGCCGTAGATCTGGAAAGCTCTCAAGTCAATCCAATGGCTGAATTTCAAATTAGATGAAATATGGTGACATGCGACATTTCACTATTTAAAGTGGTGACATGCGGCATGTCACTCAAGGTTGACTGCCATATTAGCCATTAGATCAACCTCAAAAGTGCGGGAGAGATTTTGTCCACCCGATCTATGACGTGATGAAATGCTCAACGGGAGAGATGTTGGCCATTGAAAAGGAATCTGAAGACAATCATACCTGCATGAGTGCAATACCGAATCATCCCATTACTTCAATGCAAGAAGAACTATGATATAAACTTGCAACGCCCAATAGAATCAGTCGCGGGTGGATCTGACGGAAATATGTGTCAGCGCCCTTCTTGTGCATTGATCTGGGCCATCAGATCAGCATTTTTGTCATAAAACCTCTTTCACACCCTTGATTTCGGATCTGACTTTTCTCTAATACCCAAAATGCCCCTCACAATACATTAAATGGCCTCTGTAAATTGTCAAGAGAGTGTAAAAGTGTTAAAAAGTGTTAACAGATGAAAACTTCCAGTAGAGTTTTCTCTCTCCTGGATTATCATCGAACACATGATGAGGGTATCGACACTTAGTCGATTTTTTGAAAAACTCAAATCTCGGCCATCAATGTGGGGGCGGTGCAACAGGCCATGTGCTTTGCGGCATGACACCATGGCTGTGCACATGGTCCTTGCGGCATGGGCCTTGCTGGCCTTTGTTGCTTGAGGCTATGGTTGCTGGCCTGCCTTGGGACATGGTCACATGGCAGTGGCTGCTGGCCCTTGTGGCATGCCATGTGACACCATGTTTCCATGTGGCACCATGTGCCACCTCATCACTTTCTCTCTCTTTAGATTCTCTCTCCTCCATCTCTCATCATTTTTCTATCATTATTTGCTCTTTCTTCTTTCTCCATATCATCACATTGCATGTTGTCCACTTCATTGGTGGGACCCACAATAAGATCCATAGTCTCTCTCTACTTTCTCTCTCTCTTCATTTTTCTCCCATCATAGTTGGTTATTTGCCAACAATTACAACATATAGTCCAACAATTTCCCCCTTTGGAATTATTGGCAACACTCAAACATCTTCTCTCCCCCTTTGACAACAACAACAAAGGGGTGCCGTTACATAGGAGTGCCCACCGCATCTTCCAATCCTATGTGACAAATAGCGAAGCTCCCCCTTACTCTAAGCACCATATTGCTTAGGGAGGAAATCAAACCCATCAATTGTAAGAACCGTGTTCTAAAAATCGGGTCTAACCCATGGTTTTATATCGTGACAGGTATTCCAATCATAACGGACCGGAAGGCGAAGCTGGGTGACAAACCACTCAATTTCAGGTATGAAAACCTATGAAAAAACTATATAAACTTCATACCGGTCTGAGTCAGTCAGACCGGTATGTGCAACCGGTATGTGTATACCAGTCTGACTATACCGGTCTGAGTCAGTCAGACCGGTATGTGCGACCGGTATGTTTAGTTTCGGCTGGAGATAGACTCCAGCGGGTCCTTCACTCCGAATTGAAACTTAAAAAGTTTTCAATCATGGGAAACCTTCCTAAGAACGGTCTCCCACTATTAATAGAGGCTTGGACACTCCTTTGATCCTTCTCAAAACCCTAGCCGTCTGAAGAGATCTGAGAAGGAGCAAGGAAGGAGGAGGCTGCTCAAGAAAGGGGTTTCCATCGTAGGAGCACGCCGCCAACCGACGAACACCGCTGGTAAGTGCTCAATTCTCTTAGTCATGATAAGATTTCAGATCGGAGCCGTGAAGCGACGCAGCGATCCAAAATCCTAGGACTTTGACTTAAAGCCTAGTTTTTCTTTTAGATCTGATCTGGTCTGATACGACGTTCTAGTCACAACCAGAAGACCATTAGAATACTTGGACCTTAGAATGGGTTAGGAGAAACCGTAGAAACCAAGCCAAAGACCGACGAGGGAGGGAGATCCGAGATCGGGTTCTCGGATCCAAACCGCGGGACATACCGGTTGGACACAAGGTCATGCGGTATGGGCCTGCGGTATATACCGCAGGCACATACCGGTCTCACTGACTGAGACCGGTATGTACCGCAACCGGTATATACCGGTGGCACTATACCGGTCTCACTCTATTGAGACCGGTATACTGAGACCGGTATGCCTTCCGAGCCTTGTTTGCTTGACCAAACATGGTTCTGACCAGCTGTGACCTTCATAAATGAATTCTAATCTTAATAAATGAATTCTAACTTAAAGATATGACTATGTAGGACTTGTAGACAGCGTGAGTAAATCCTGTGACGCTGTACGAAATTGTTATCACGTGACAGGTAAGGGACAAGACCCCAAACTCTAATTAATTAAATAACAATAAACTTTTGTGATTAAATCTATGTGTAAATTGTATCGCTTGGTGTATGTGCATATTAACATGCCTTGTAGTTGTTAAATTATTATTATCTGTTCATGCATTTCATATGCTAGGATGTTGGATGTTAGGCATGTGTATGCTTTTAGTTAGTATGTGGAATGTGAAGGGGAGTGGAGCCCTGGATATATCCACAGCTAACACCTTTTTTGTATCGCCATCTACCTTAGCAGACTTGGTGCGAATAGGGTATCAAGGGGAGGACGTGGGATTGTGGTTGACCCTGCTCGCCAGGCTCGAGCCCTATCTCTATGTCATAGGGAGTCGTGTTAGGGTAAGGCCATAGATACTGTATTGACATATAGGACTGGTTAGAAACGGAACCCACTTGGAAGCCCTTGCCAATAGGGGTTTAGGTATTGGAATGGTGTAGGGTATCAGGGGGAGGACGCGGTAGTGTGGATTGTTTCCTGACCGCCAGACTCTAGTTCTATCTCTATACCGGAGTGAGTGATGTGGGGCAACAACAGTAGTGTGGATTGTTGCCTGACTGTTGGGTGTGCTCACACTCTCGTGCATGGAGGTGTGGTGGCCGCCAAACCCATAGCACCTTGCAAGTTATACCTGACCCAAATTGTAATGTTATCTTATGTATTTTGTATGTTGCATTGGTTTTGTACTTACTGAGCTAAGTTGTGAGCTCACTCGAATATATATATTCTTCTTTTCAGATCTTGATGCAGGGTACACAGTTGATGACTTCATAACTGCCCCAGCATACGGTACAATTGCTGCCATTGACACTCAGGCAGTAGAGGACGAGCATGACGCATCATGCGAGTGCTCCTTTTGTGTTTTCCTTTAGAGGAGATTTTATTTTAAACAATACATTGTAATATTTGTATTATTTAAGTTTGTGAATGATGGAATAATTTGGATAATTATTTAATTTACAATATAGAGCTCAGTTCATTTATTTATTAATTCCGCTGCTATTTATTATTATCTGATTATGTTAGACTGCTTGGAATGATTGGTTGACACGGTCTATTGAGATCCTGGTGTGAACCGTGGTTTAGAGTCGGTTCACTCACACTTCTAGTTCAGCCGGAATTGGGGTGTGACAACTTGGTATCAGAGCCCTAGGCTCTGTCCAGCTAATCATTCTGCATCTAACTGTGTCCAATGAGCTGAGTTAGGAAAATTTAAAAACTTTAATAAGAACACACCATAAGCTTGTTTGATGCTTGAGACTTAAGAAAGATGCATAATATACTATTAATGGAAGAACAATTATAAGTACTGAAGTATTAAAGAAAAACAAATAACCATTTCATAATTTTTAAGTACAAAGTGTACGATAGAGTACAGTCCACAAGTCGGACAGTTACTCTGTTAACAAAATAAACCACATGTGAATAAAAAAAAAATAAAACTACATCAGGCTATGGTGGAGTAGCGGGCCTGGGTGGTATTGGGTCTGCGATATCATAGTCATGCTCATACGCCTCTCTAAGCCAATGAACCTGGTCTTGCGTGACCCGTAGGCTGTGAGCTAGACACCCCAAGTCCTGACCCATCTTCCTCTGAGTATCTATGATGCCCCTCTGAGTATCTCGGATCTCCATGAACTTGCTCATCATTGGGTCCGAAGAAAGATGAGATGGTCACTCCACTGAAGAAGGCCGAGATGGTCCTGCTCCTGGAGAATGCTGAGGTGCGGGTGCTGGGATGTCCTCCATGTGTGCATCCCCATCACCCCCTATCTCTGTTGCTGCTGCTGTATGACTCCTAGGTGGGAGAGGACGAGCGTGTAGCTCCTCGTCACTGAGCTCTAGATCATCCATCTGCATCTTGTAGATGGCCTCAACATCTATGTTGGAGCTCAGAGTAATCTCAATAGCTACCTCTCCCTGCATGTCCACACCCAGGCGATGCAACAGTGCTGTGATCAACCTACCATATGGAAGATTGCCCGTTACATTGGGCTTTGCCGCATAAATCATGGTACGAAGGATCGGGGTAAGGCGGGCAGATCCGGTGCCCGGTAGTCACACAAGAGGTCGAAATCGGGTCAATCGGGACAACTCTCCATAGTGACCACTCGGGGAACAAGGTCGTCGCTGTATAATACGACAATATAGACGAGGCACAAGACGAAGGTTTGAAGCCAACATGATACTGCCTGGCAACAAAATCTGCTCTGAAATGGCAGCTCGCATGTCCTCAGTAAGGTACCCTTTAGCTCGGGGTGGACAATAGATGAGATCCCCGTTGTCTGGAATTTCAAGAAGTGCGGCTAACTCAGCAGTGTTGAAAGAGATCATCGTCCCTTTCACATAGCTAGTAATGCGTAGATCCCTAGCATGCTCCCAGTCATTAGGATCTCCTTCTACCTCCAGATTAGCAAAGAACAGTTTCACCAAGCTGGGACGAGTAGTCTCTCTATACTGAATAATGGGTAACCAACCCATCGCCCCAAAAGCCGCCTCAACATCGAAATGGTGCAGATGCTCTAGGTTCCCAAAACGACCTACTTCAATACGTTTTGCTCGGAACCATGCAAGGCGAGAAGCGGCAGCCTCTGAACGAAAGAACCTCTCATCATAAGGGACAGGCGGAGGATGTGGTGGGTTCATACCCGGCATATATGATCGTTTCCCCATGCCACGACGTCTAGACATATTGTAACTGTTAAACAAAGAAGATGAGACAGTTAGAGAACAATTTCAAAAAAAAAAAAAAAAATTCAGCAGCATAACGGTAAAAAATGGTGAAAAAGCCTCAAACACACCCAATATGGGTAGGAAGACTTATTGTGGTGGCACAATGCTAACATAGATCAAACAATTACATCACAAAACAAAGAAATAGAGACATATTAACAAAAATTTATCAAAAACATCGAAAAACCTAGAAACCTAGGTTAAATATCAAAATTTTGGGATTTTCTATAAACCAACCGATAGAAATTCGAATTGGTTGAGGGTTTTTGCACATTTAGACCCCTAAAACCTTTCTCAAGTGAAGAAAGAAGTTTTTTACGGTTAAAAACTTCCAAATCAAGAAAAACCTAGGTTTTGGCATGAAAGACGATGAAATTTTTTCTAAAAAGTGGGAAGAGAAGGATAAGCTTACCTGAGAGACGAGTTTATACTCTTGGTTGAAGTAGAAACACTCTTAGAGGCACCGGATGGACGTGCATCTTGTAGATGGCCTCAACATATATGTTGGAGCTCAGAGTAATCTCAACAGCTACCTCTCCCTGCATGTCCACACCCAGGCGATGCAACAGTGCTGTGATCAACCTACCATATGGAAGATTGCCCGTTACATTGGGCTTTGCCGCATAAATCATGGTACGAAGGATCAGGTAAGGCAGGCAGATCCGGTGCCTGGTAGTCACACAGTAGGTCAGATACTGGGTCAACTGGGACAACTCTCCATAGTGACCACTCTGGGGAACAAGGTCGTGCTGTATAATACGACAATATAGACGAGGCACAAGACGAAGGTTTGAAGCCAACATGATACTGCCTGGCAACAAAATCTGCTCTGAAATGGCAGCTCGCATGTCCTCAGTAAGGTACCCTTTAGCTCGGGGTGGACAATAGATGAGATCCCCGTTGTCTGGAATTTCAAGAAGTGCGGCTAACTCAGCAGTGTTGAAAGAGATCATCGTCCCTTTCACATAGCTAGTAATGCGTAGATCCCTAGCATGCTCCCAGTCATTAGGATCTCCTTCTACCTCCAGATTAGCAAAGAACAGTTTCACCAAGCTGGGACGAGTAGTCTCTCTATACTGAATAATGGGTAACCAACCCATCGCCCCAAAAGCCACCTCAACGTCGAAATGGTGCAGATGCTCTAGGTTCCCAAAACGACCTACTTCAATACGTTTTGCTCGGAACCATGCAAGGCGAGAAGCGGCAGCCTCTGAACGAAAGAACCTCTCATCATAAGGGACAGGCGGAGGATGTGGTGGGTTCATACCCGGCATATATGATCGTTTCCCCGCGCCACGACGTCTAGACATATTGTAACTGTTAAACAAAGAAGATGAGACAGTTAGAGAACAATTTAAAAAAAAAAAAAAAATTCAGCAGCATAACAGTAAAAAATGGTGAAAAAGCCTCAAACACACCCAATATGGGTAGGAAGACTTATTGTGGTGGCACAATGCTAACATAGATCAAACAATTACACCACAAAACAAAGAAATAGAGACATATTAACAAAAATTTATCAAAAACATCGAAAAACCTAGAAACCTAGGTTAAATATCAAAATTTTGGGATTTTCTTTAAACCAACCGATAGAAATTCGAATTGGTTGAGGGTTTTTGCACATTTAGACCCCTAAAACCTTTCTCAAGTGAAGAAAGAAGTTTTCTACGGTTAAAAACTTCCAAATCAAGAAAAACCTAGGTTTTGGCATGAAAGACGATGAAATTTTTTCTAAAAAGAGGGAAGAGAAGGATAAGCTTACCTAAGAGACGAGTTTATACTCTTGGTTGAAGTAGAAACACTCTTAGAGGCACCGGATGGACTGTAGAAACTCAGAGACACGGAGAGGAATCGTCACCGGAGTAAACTCTACAGTAGGAAATGAAGAATGAGGCGGAAAATCGCGATTTTAAAGAGTTTCTAGTGATATCGGTCACACTTTTGGACTGGTATGTGCGACCGGTACCTCCGGCGGTATGGTGCGATCGGTACCTACAGCAAGGTATACCGGTCTCACCCAATGGGGTGGTGTGCGACCGGTACTGCCAGCGGTATGTGCAACCAGTATGTACCGCCAGGTATACCGGTCTCACTCAAGGAGAGACCGGTACCACAGCCGGTACCTCATGAGGGTTTGGGAATTCAAAATCATTCCCCAAACCTGCTGAACTTCACTACCAGACCTCACACCTGCATGTTATGACCAGAATAAATGATTGTGCTTAGAAAAATTTCAGGAAATAATTATAAATTGCTTATTTTCTTTCCCTATTGATGATTTCTTATGGTGCATATGCGTTGAGACTAAATATTATCGTTGGAATAAATGTCTCATTTGTCTCATGTGTTTCAATGTATTCAGATATCGCACAGGAAATTAATTTGCTTCAATGGTGAGAGGAAATGGATGTAGAATTCCTCGCAGACGCCGTCACCCAAGGGCGTCTCCAATAGAAAGGAATTCAGGGACTGAAAACTCTGAAGAGAATGAAGAGAGAGTAAGTGGGGAAGAACTTATCCCCCTAAATGAAAATGAAGAAACACCACTACAGGGGCAAACATCTACAAGCTCCGAAGCAATGATGGCAGATTTAGTCACTCATATGGAGGCACAGCAGAAAAAGTTTTTCAACGAAATGTTGAAAATGTTTAGGCCACCTGGGCCTGTACCAACACCTGCATACATGCCATCCACAAATGCTGAGAATGTACATGCGGAACCAATGGGGGTTAGTACAGCTACTGAGGGACCACCACCACAGAACCAACCCAACATGGTTCCCCACACAGTTACAGGAATGCCCATCCCTAACCAGGATTAGGGTGGATATCAGGGTCCATATCAGGGTGTATACTATGGTGGGAATCAGGGAGCAAATCAGAGTGGCTACTCTTACCAGCCACAATGGTATGGTCAGAAAGGGTATGGACAAGCACCACATGGACATGTCCCATTTGCACAGAGTAGTCTTTCCAGAGCGGTGGATGGATTCTTAAAGCTCAAGCCACCAACTTTTATAGGAAAGCCAGGGAAAACACTGTGGCCAGCACAGTGGATAGCTGAAATGGAGAAGAATTTTTGCCTAATGGAGTGTCATGATGGGGAAAAATTATTATATGAGACCCACATGCTGAAGGAGGAAGCCAATGGATGGTGGAACTCAATCATGGAGTATCTGGAGATAAAACACCAGATAATCACTTGGCCAATATTTAAGGAAGCCTTCTTTGACAAATATTTTCCCAGGAGTTTTCGCGATCAGATGGAAATGGAGTTCCTTAACTTATAGCAATCCCAAATGACCGTAGAAGCATACCAACAGAGGTATGAGGAGTTATTCTTTTTCGCTCCAACCAGTATGCAGGAGGAAGAAACAAAGACTCGCCGTTTCACTATGGGTCTTCGGGGTGTTATAAGAGAGGATGTGTTGGGGCGAGGATTGAAGATATATAATGAAGCTGTACAGGTGGCTCGAGTCATCGAAGCAAGCCAGAGAGAGAGATTCTTTGCACAAATAGGGGTTTGAAGAGGCCTAACCCTGAGGTCCAAGGCGGAAGAAGCAACAGACCATACTGTCCATTCAGGCCACCAACTAGCACAGTGCCTCCCAGACCATGCTCTTGCAGTGACACCACAGGTAGCGGGGCAGAACACTAGTATAAAGTGTTTTAATTGTCAACATGTGGGACATATATGCCAGAACCTGCCCACAACCAAAGAGGGAGAAGCAGCAAGGCAAGGTATATGTTGTTACTACAGAGGAGGCAGCCGCATCACCAGATGTGGTTACAGGTTTGATTTTTATACTTACTCCTTAACTGCTGCATTAATTGTTTGTGCATTTGAAACTAAGGGAAAAATTTAAAAACCTCAGGTACAATAAATATAGCAGGATTACCTGCCAGAGTCCTGTTTGACTCAGGGGCCACCCATTTCTTTGTGTCCGTGTCATTTGGAAAAGGACTAGATCAAGCCATCAAGACTTTGGAATCCAGTCTGTTAGTTCGGTCCCCCATGGGAATGGAGGTGGTATTAGAAGAATATTATGGGCTTTGCCCAGTGCTTATTGAAGGATGAGAGTTGGAAGCCAATCTAGTCCAGCTGGAGATGCCAGACTTCGATGTCATTCTGGGCATGGACTGGTTATCTAAACATTTAGCAAACCTGTTATGTGCTGAGAAGAAGTTGGTGTTCAAGGACAATGAAGGGACGGAGTTCAACTTTAAAGGGGCTAAGCTGCCTAGAAAGAGAAAGCTTAAACTTTCAGCCCTAAAAGCAAGGAAGTGCTTAGAGAAATGAAGAGTAGGATACCTTGTATCAGTAGTGGACGTTACCACTGACTTGCCAATAATGGAGGATATCGAAGTGGTATGGGAATTTCCTGATGTATTTCCAGAAAACCTACCCGGATTACCACCTGACAGGGCTACTGAGTTTGTGATAGACCTCCTACCAGGGGTGACACCTGTGTTTAAAGCACCTTACCGGATGGCTCCTACCGGGTTGAAGGAGTTCAAAACTCAGCTGCAAGAATTGTTAGACATGGGATTTATAAGGCCAAGTATCTCACCTTGGGGAGCACCTGTGCTTTTTGTCAAGAAGAAGGATGGTAGCGTACGTCTTTGTATGGACTATCGAGAATTAAACAAGCTCACCATCAAGAACAGATACCCACTACCAAGAATAGATGAATTGTTTGATCAACTGCAAGGGTCGAGTGTATTCTCAAAGATTGATCTGAGGTCAGGGTATCATCAACTCAAAATAAAGGAGGCAGACATTCCCAAAACAGCTTTCAGGATGAGATATAGACACTATGAGTTCCTTGTGATGTCCTTTGGGTTGACTAATGCACCTGTGTCGTTTATGGAGCTAATGAACCAAGTATTCCATGACATGTTGGATACGTCGGTTATCGTATTCATAGATGATATTCTAGTATACTCCAAGAACGAGACACATGCAGTGCATTTAAGAGCAGCATTACAAAGACTGAGAAGAGAGAAGCTCTATGCAAAATTCAAGAAATGTGAATTTTGGTTAGATGAAGTGGCCTTCCTAGGTCACGTGGTGTCTGCTGAAGGAATTAAGGTAGATCCCAACAAAATTTCAGCCATAGTAGGATGGGAGGCACCGAAGACAGTTGCTGAAATACGTAGCTTCCTGGGCTTAGCTGGATACTACAGAAGGTTTGTGGAGGATTATTCCAAGATTACTGTTCCACTCACCAGGTTGACCAAAAAGGGTGAGAAGTTCATATGGACTGAAGAATGTGAGAAATGCTTCTAGACACTGAAGTCAAGATTGGTATCAGCACCTATATTGACTATTCCAGCTCCAGACCTACAATTCACACTATACACAGATGCTTCAGGTTTGGGACTGGGTTGTGTACCGATGCAAGGAGAACAGGTGATAGCCTACGCCTCAAGACAACTGAAGGAGCATGAGAAGAATTACCCTACACATGACCTGGAGTTGGCAGCGGTCATTCATGCTATCAAGAGTTGGAGGCATTACTTGTATGGTGAGAAATTCCAGATTAAGTCTGACCACAAAAGCCTGACGTATCTTTTCACCCAAAAAGACCTGAACATGAGGCAGAGGAGGTGGTTAGAATCACTCAAGGACTACGACTGTGACATTCAGTATCACCCTGGTAAAGCTAACATTGTAGCTGATGCTCTGAGCAGGAAATGGGCATCGAACCATGAAGCAGGGCCAAGTACCAATGCCGCATTGTGTGCTGCCGTTTCTGTCTCATCAGAGGATGAAGAACAGCTCTTAATAAAGTCAACAGATGATCCTATTGAACTAGGGTTGATACACCAGTTTACCCTTATGTTTGCAGCACTGAAGATTTTGCCTAACCTGAAGGTAGAAATAAAAGCAGCAGTCCTATAGGACCCATACCTTAGGACAGTTCAAGAAGATTTGGAAAAGGGTCGAGCCAACCCTGATTTCACCTTGGATGCAGACAAGGTACTCAGATATCATGGGCCTTTATGCATACCTGAGAATGAAGATCTGGAAATCAGAAACCGAATCATGTTGGAAGCTCACTCTACTCCATATTCAGTACATCCTGGGAGCACTAAGATGTACCATGACCTAAAGAGATTGTATTGGTGGAGGGGTATGAAAGCAAATGTGGCCTGATATGTGTTTCAATGTTTAAACTGCCAGCAAGTCAAAGTAGAAAGACAGAGGCCGGCAGGATTATTGTAACCGTTACCTGAGCCGGCATGGAAATGGGATTGTATTACCATGGATTTTGTCACTGGTCTACCTATGACTCCGAGGTCAGTGAATACCGTTTGGGTAGTTGTAGATCTCCTTACCAAGACCACCAGATTTATCCCTGTCAGACCACAATACACCATGGACAAGTTGGCAAAACTATATGTGGACAATATAGTCAGACTACACGGTGTCCCAGAGAGCATAGTATCTGATAGAGATCCATGCTTCACATCGAAGTTCTGGGAGGGACTACAGAAGGCCATGGGAACGAAGCTAAAGTTCAGTACAGCCTTCCACCCTCAAACGGATGGTCAGTCAGAGAGGACCATCCAGATCCTAGAAGATATGCTTCATGCATGTGCTATCGACTTTAAGGGGGCTTGGGATGAAAATCTTTCCCTCATCGAGTTTGCCTACAATAATAGCTACCAGGCTACGATTCAAATGGCCCCATATGAGGCCTTGTATGGTAAGAAATGTTGAACACCATTATTATGGGACGAAGTTGGAGAAAGACGAATCATAGGGCCAGAATTTGTGGAAGAAACTTGCAAGGCAGTGGATCAGATTAAGAACCGAGTAAAGACAGCTCAGGTGCGTCAAAAGCACTATGCTGATAATAGGAGACGAGACCTTGAATTAACTATTGGTGATAAAGTGTTCTTAAAGGTGTCACCAATAAGAGGCCTAAAGCGGTTCGGAAGAAAAGGAAAATTGTGTCCTAGATATGTGGGACCATATGAAATTCTGTCCCGATGCGGCAAAGTGGCCTATTAACTTGCATTGCCACCAGCGATGTCTAGTGTCCATAACGTCTTCCACGTGTTCTTATTGAAGAAGTACGTGAGAGACCCTTCGCACATTCTTGTTGCAGACCCCCCAGATTTAATAGAAGACTTAACCTTTGAGGTGGTACCAATCCAGCTAATTAGTAAAAAGATACAACAGCTTCGAAGGCGAGCTATCCACTATGTCAAGGTAGTTTGGAAAAGTCAGGACGTAGAAGAAATTACCTGGGAGGAGGAGGATGCCATGCAACAGGAATGCCCTCATCTTTTCGACTCTGAAGGTATGTACAATTTCAGGGACGAAATTTCTTTTAAGGGAGGGGGAATTGTGAGACCTACATGCAAATTTCGGGGATGAAATTTCTTTTAAGGGTGGTAGAGTTGTAAGAACCGTGTTCTAAAAACCAGGTCTAATCCATGGTTTTATATGGTGACAGGTATTCCAATCATAACCGGACCGGAAGGCGAAGCCGGGTGACGAACCACTCAATTTTAGGTATGAAAACCTGTGAAAAACTGTATAAACTTCATACCGATCTGAGTCAGTCAGACCGGTATGTGCAATTGGTATGTGTATACCGGTCTGACTATACCGGTCTGAGTCAGTCAGACCGGTATGTACGACCGATATGTTTAGTTTCGACTGGAGATAGACTCTAGCGGGTCCCTCACTCCGAATTGAAACTTGGAAAGTTTTCAATCGTGGGAAACCTTCCTAAGAACGGTCGCCCACTATTAATAGAGGCTTGGACACTCCTTTGATCCTTCTCAAAACCTTAGCCGTCTGAAGAGATCTAAGAAGGAGCAAGGAAGGAGGAGGCCGCTCAAGAAAGGGGGTTTCCATCGTAGGAGCATGCCGCCAACCGACGAACACCGTCGGTAAGTGCTCAATTCTCTTAGTCATGATAGGATTTCAGATCGGAGCCGTGAAGCGGCGTAGCAATCCAAAATCCTAGGACTTTGATTTAAAGCCTAGTTTTTCTTTTAGATCTGATCTGGTTTGATATGACGTTCTAGTCACAACCAGAAGGCCATTAGAATACTTGGACCTTAGAATGGGTTAGGAGAAACCCAAGAAACCAAGCCAAAGACCGACGAGGGAGGGAGATCCGAGATCGGGTTTTTGGATCCAAACCGTGGGACATATCGGTTGGACACAAGGTCATGCGGTATGGGCCTGCGGTATAAACCGCAAGCACATACCGGTCTCACTGACTAAGACCGGTATGTACCGCAACCAGTATATACCGATGGAACTATACCGGTTTCACTCTACTGAGACCGGTATACTGAGACCGGTATGCTTTCGAGCCTTGTTTGCTTGACCAAACATGGTTCTGACCAGCTGTGACCTTCATAAATGAATTCTAACCTTAATAAATGAATTCTAACTTAAAGATATGACTATGTAGGACTTGTAGACAGCGTGAGTAGATCCTGTGATGCTGTACGAAATTGTTATCACGTGACAGGTAAGGGACAAGACCCCAAACTCTAATTAATTAAATAACAGTAAACTTTTGTGATTAAATCTATGTGTAAATTGTATTGCTTGGTGTATGTACACATTAACATGCCATGTAGTTGTTAAATTATTATTATCTGTTCATGCATTTCATATGCTAGGATGTTGGATGTTAGGCATGTGTATGCTTTTAGTTAGTGTGTGAAATGTGAAGGGGAGTGGAGCCCTAGATATATCCATAGCTAACACCTTTTTTGTATCGCCATTTACCTTAGCAGACTTGGTGCGAATAGGGTATCAGGGGGAGGACGTGGGATTGTGGTTCACCCTGTCCGCCAGACTCGAGCCCTATCTGTATGTCATAGGGAGTCGTGCTGGGGTAAGGCCATAGATATTGTATTGACATATAGGACTGGTTAGAAAGGGAACCCACTTGCAATCCCTTGCCAATAGGGGTTTAGGTATTGGTACGGTGTAGGATATCAGGGGGAGGATGCGGTAGTGTGGATTGTTTCCTGACCACCAGAGTCTAGCTCTATCTCTATACTGGAGTGAGTGATGTGGGGCAACAGTAGTAGTGTGGATTGTTGCCTGACTGTTGGGTGTGCTCACACTCTCGTGCATGGAGGTGCGGTGGCCGCCAAACCTTACCATAGCACCTTGCAAGTTATACCTGACCCAAATTGTAATGTTATCTCATGCATTTTGTATGTTGCATTGGTTTTCTACTTACTGAGTTAAGTTGTGAGCTCACCCGAATATATATATTCTTCTTTTCAGATCTTGATGCAGGGTACACAGTTGATGACTTCATGACTGCCCCAGCATACGGTACAGTTGCTGCCATTGATACTCAGGCAGTAGAGGACGAGCATGACGCATCATGCGAGTGCTCCTTTTGTGTTTTCCTTTAGAGGAGATTTTATTTTAAACAATACATTGTAATATTTTTATTATTTATGTTTGTGAATGATGGAATAATTTGGATAATTATTTAATTTATAATATAGAGCTCAGTTCATTTATTTATTAATTCCGCTGCTATTTATTATTCTCTGATTATGTTAGACTGCTTGGAATGATTGGTTGAAACGATCTATTGAGATCTTGGTGTGAACTGTGGTTTAGAGCCGGTTCACTCACACTTATGGTTCAGTCGGAATTGGGGTGTGACATCAATGCCCTCAATTTCTCAAAAATTTCTCGAGGAAGAGGTTTTATGAAAATATCTTCTATTTGTTCTGCTGTGGGAACATAGTCCTGCCTAATCTCTCCTTCATTGACCTTCTCTTTCAAAAAATGATATTTAATGGAGATATGCTTCGTTCTTGAATGCATGACAGGGTTCTTATAGATATTAATGGCACTAGTGTTGTCACAATAAATAACCACAGGCTGTTCCTGTGCTTCATTCAAGTCCTTCAACATTTGCTTCATCCAAAGCACCTGTGTGCAAGAAGTAGCTGCTGCAATATACTCTGCTTCTGCTGTAGATAGAGACACTGACTCTTGCTTTTTGCTGTGCCAGGAAACCAAATTGCTGCCCAGAAAAAATACACCACCACTAGTGCTTTTTCTCTCATCCATACAACCTGCCCAATCTGCATCTGAATATGCCACCAAGTCAAAATAAGTACTTTTAGGATACCATAGGCCATAGTTTGGAGTGCCTTTGAGGTACCTAAAAATTCTCTTCACAGCTTTAACATGACTTTCCTAAGGAAATGCCTGAAATCTGGCTACCATACAGACTAACTGTAGAATATCTGGTCTAGATGTCGTTAAGTACAATAGACTACCAATCATAGACCTATATAGAATGTGATCAACAGAGGGTGAGTCATTTTCCTTACTTAGCTTGTAACCTTTCACCATAGGAGTGCTTACAGGATTGGAATCATCCATTGTAAATTTCTTCAACATTTTCTTCAGATACTTAGCCTGTGAAATGAAGATTCCCTCTCTCAACTGTTGAATTTGTAAACCCAGAAAGAAAGATAATTCTCCAAGCATGCTCATCTCAAACTCTCTTTGTATCCTCTCAGCGAAGTCTTGACACAACTTATCTCTGTGACTGCCAAAAATGATGTCATCTACATACACAACCACTATGATATGTGTTCCTTCAACTACTTTAATGTAGAGATTACTGTCAACCATGCCCTTTTTGAAACCCAACTGACTCAGATACACATCCAGTCTGGAATACCATGCTCTAGGTGACTGCTTCAGTCCATACAGTGCTTTCTTCAACTTGCACACTATGGTAGGATCTCCACACAACTGAAATCCATCTGGTTGTTCAATGTACACTTCTTCTTCAAGGTTTCCATTTAAGAATTCTGATTTTACATCCATCTGATAAACCTTGAAACTGTGATAAGCTAACAATGCAAGAAAGATTCTGATAGCTTCCTGTCACACCCCAATTCTGAACCAATCAGAATGGTGTGAGTGAACCGTCACTGAACCAACGGTTCACACCAGGATCTCCATAAGACCGTATCCACTCATACAAACCATTGCACATAACCAGAATCAGAATAATAGTAAATACAGCGAAAGTCTTTAAATAAATGAACTGAGTAATCTATTGATAAATTTAATAAAATATCCAATTATTCAATGACCAAAACATAAATAAATATTTTTATATCAACTGTATCCCACAGAAAAATAACTAAAATAAATAAAGTAAAACCCTAAAGGTACACACAGAAAGGGCACTCGCATGAAGCGTCATGTTCATCCTCTCCTGCTTGCACATCCAGAGCAGCAACACCTCCATACACTGAAGCGTTCACGTAGTCGTCCACCGTGTAACCTGCATCAATATCTAAAAATGGTGTTGTTACGATTGGAAATCGCCCGTCGATCCGTGCTCTGAGTTACCTGCAACCATAGAGATGAGACAAGGGAGTGGGGCGTCTAAGCCCCGGGTACACTCCGATGCCTAAGTCAGATTCCCAAAGTAAGCAGTCAAGAGATAACAGAAAGCTATCTCCAGTTTAAAGTGTGGGACGATGAGAGAGTTTAAACGTGCGAGAATGAGAGGGATTGTCCATTGAATTTACCTTGAGGGGTCGTCCTCTACTTATAGACATTGGGAAGAAGCATGGAGGTACCAGGACTCAGAGAAGTAGATCGCCAATAGGATTGCCATGTGTCGCTCTAAGGGACACCTGAGTTGTAGACTCCGAGTAGGAGTGGGAGACCGTAGCCAAGGAAGCTAGGTCGGTCAGCTCTGGGAGTGACACATGTCAGTATATGAGTGGTCACAGACCGTGATAGTCGGCGTCATATCATACTGGGAGAAGGACTCCTCGGACGTAGCATAATCACATTAGGACTCTGACTACCGACTGGGAAAAGTAGCCGGGTAGGACTATGACTCCGAGAGCTACCATATATGATGATAACTAGACGGCATAGGACGAGTGCGACATGTCGGGAGCATGAGAGGCCGGGCGTAAGATACCGAATGCCTCATAAGCCGAGTGCAAGATACTCCGAGCGATCGGCTCCGAG
>CM053270.1:8204206-8255249 GCA_028583415.1 Protea cynaroides | reverse complement strand
CTACTTTCAATGATTTCAGTAGGGTTGACTTCTGGGACATATTGAGGTTGTGGAGCTTCCCACTGATCACTTCGACCCCAGCTGTGATACGAATCTACCGAAGGGCTATCCCTCTTTGGGCTAGGAGGGACTGTAAGACCCGCACGCCACGAACCCGGCCTAACCTTATATTTTGTGTCGGGACCCGTCTACATATCATGATCGAGCCAAGTGGACCATGTGTGTGAAGAAAAACCAAGACCCAATATGAAAATTTACTCAAAAACAGTCAAAATGAGGGTAGGGTCACGGGTTTTTAACGAGCGGTCCGACCCCCCATCGACCCCCATCGACCCATGACCAGGGGTCGCGGGGGGTCTATGAATTGTCCCGACCCCCCCATCGACCCCGATAATCGGGAAAAACAGCACGAACTAAATATTAGGAAACTTTCCTAATTTCAATTGGAACCTTTCCTAAACTCAATGGGACTTATTTTGGGAGGTTTTACTCTATAAATAGGATGTCCCTAAGCCTCTTTCACTCCTTTTACAACCCTAATTGGATTGAGAGAAAGAGAAGAGAAGGAAGAGAAGGAGAAGAGAAAGAAAATTGAAGAAGAAGACCAAGGAGGAGGAAATTCAGAGGAAACTCCGAATCTCAGCAAACCTAAGGTATGAATACATTCCCCATGATTTATTTTAGATCTTAGAATGGTTTATGAAGAGGGAATGACTTAGAAGAAACCCAAATCACACATCCATGGTTAGGTTTCAATGGAAACCATGAAGGAGATCATTGAAACCATGTAGGTGAATAAAGAATAGTTCTAAACCATAGAACATGTATGGAATGGACTATAGAAGCAAGCCGTAGGACCCCAAACATGAATGAATGGACGAAATTTGATATTTTCGACTCAAACCATGGGGGGTCGCACCTAGGGTCGATGGAACATCCGACCCTAGCATCGACCCCCAGCATTCGGGAAGTTCAGGAAAGGAGGGGTAGCACCTAGGGTCGATGGAACCTCCGACCCTAGGCATCGACCCCCAATTAATAGCAAGCAGTAAAAATTAGAATAAATTTTAATTAAATTCTATCGACTTTGTTAGGTCTTCTAGCAATATAATATTGATATAAAAGTGATTCTTAAGGCTTGAAAGAGGATCTACAAACAAGCAAAGGTAAGGGAATAAGACCTAAACTAATTGGTTAATAACAAACTATTTTTATTCCTTGAGTCCAATACCATGATTGTGATATGCGTGTATGCTTGTAATGTGCATTCAATATGTCATCCAATATTTTTATTATTACTGTTCATGCATATTTAAATTTATTGATTATAACATGATGATGTTGATGATGGTAGGAATAGGCATGTGAATGTTTGTATTTGGCTGGTGTACATGGTGCGGGTAGGGATGGTATCAACCGGTACTTTGATGCCGTTCTCATTGGGGTATATTGTGCCATGGTCTATTCAAGTCATGTCCACTAAGCAAGTGTTAGTGTGCTTGATGCGAGTGGAGCATCAAGGGGGAGGACGTGACATTGTGGTTCAGCCTTGTCACCAGACTCTAGCTCTATCTCTACTCAAGTCTTGTCCACTAACATCGTCGTATCGCCATTACCTTAACGGAACTAATATGTCGTAGGGCATCAGGAGGGGACGTGGTATTATGGTTCAGCCTGGTCACCAGACCCTAGCTCTATCTCTATGGTTGTATTGAGGGATGTTGGGGTGAGGCCTTTGATACATTGTTTGACATTAGGGTTGGTTAGTTGCGAGCCCAGTTTGCAAGCCTTCGCCAGCAGGGGCTTACATGTTGGTATGGGCAACCGATACAGCCATGCCATTTTCATGGGGTGTATATTGTCCATGGTGGGTGCATGTGGGACGACAGTGCCGTTTTCATTGTGTGTTTCCACACACTCGTGTATAGAGGTGCGACGGCCACCTATCCTTTCTATAGCACATTACAAACTTATATACCAGACCAAAGATATGAATGAATGCATGCATATGTTTGTTGCATTGTTTTGTTTTCTCACTGAGCTCAAGTTGGAGAGCTGACCCTCGTGCGCACAATCCTTTACTTTATGATGTTGCAGGTATTATGATTGAAAATTATGTCAACACGCCAACATATGAACATGTGGCGGCCATGGTGAGCAAGCTGTGGAGGACGAATATTGTTCGTTAAGCGAGCGTTTCAGCGGTAGATACGTTTAGTGTTTAGTTTTCATATTTGGATATTGTAATATGTATTAAATTATGTTTTGGTTACTTGGAAATAAATGGAATATTAATTATTTATCATGATTAGACCTCAATTCATTATCTGTAACACTTCCGCTATTTACTTTATTACCTCTGATTAATGTGGAATATGTTTTGGTTTATCATATGTGGGATAGCCTATTCAAGATCTTGGTTGAACCGTTGATTTATTGACGGTTTATCACACCATTCTGGTTGGTGCAGAATTGGGGTGTGACAGGGACAGCATGCGGCACAGAACGTTTGGATTGTCGAAATCTCTGAGGAACCTCTGGGACATCAACTGGGGGTGCTGAAGCTACTGGCACTCCTGAGGGCCATTGTAGTAACAATTCTGTCAAGGCGGCCAACTGCTAGGCCAATCTGTCAAATTGGAAACGTACTGTGATGGGTCTGGATTGGGACCGCCTGCTCCTTCATTGGTTTGCTCTTCTGAAAATACATCTTGTGGATCCTAACCCATTGGGACATCTACCCGCTCCCTAGCCATGTTCATTTCAGCACATCGGGCTTGAGTTTCCTGCAGGTTATAGGAACTTTCGGCTCTTCCTACTGGTGCCATCCGCAGGAATATGCCAATGTTAAGAAAAAGGCAGAGTATCTTGGAGGAAATGGAATAACGGAAGATAAAGAAAGTTGGGGAGGTTTTTCTCTCTTTCTCCTCTTCCCTCTTTTACTGATTCAACGGAAAGGAAATACGTCAATAAACAAAGTATGTCAGGGCCCCACGGTGGGCGCCAAACTATTGTCGCTGGAATGCGGCAAAGTGGATTCACCAAGACAGACAATATGGAACTCTCAATGAGACACTGGAGTTCCTTTAGAAACAAAGGTTCCCTGAGATACTGCCCACTAGAACTATCTCCTTTCCTACTGAATTAGACACCGAAAGAATCTAGTAAAAAATAATGACAACCACTTGGAATTCAAAGATGAGAGATTTCTTTCTTGCCTCAAGGATTAAAGTTCTATATATTTTATTTGATGTCCTCTTGTTACATTCCAAGAGGGACAGTTTTCACTTAAGGGGGCATGATAGAATAAAATCACAATCAAATCCATAATCCAATCAGAGCAAATCAAATCAATCATGACCCCACAATATCATTCACAATCCAATCATACCAAATCCATCTCGCATGTGATCTTTCTCATATCAAATGTAATATGCAAATTCCATGTTTATACATTATTATATTTTGTAAAATATTTAATTATAACCTATAAGTAGAGGTTCTCTACTCAGTGTAAATCACGCAATCAATACAATTCTTTTAGAGTATTTTACACAACATGAAAATTTACCTTTGACTCTTCATTAATATCATAATTTCTACTATGCACTTCATAACAGTTATTAGAATGTAGTCAAGCAACCCATCATTATTGTCCCTATTTTTGTCACCATCCTCATCCCCTTCCCCATTTCCTTTCATAGCACTCTCACTTTCAGAATTTGTAGTTCCTTCACCCTTATCCTGTCTCTAGTCATCATCAAATGATAACTCTTAGTCTTGACTAACTGAATACACTATGTGATCACTTGTTGATGATGTACCATTCCAACTTTCCTGTGTCAGATAAATCATGATGGCGCTAGTAGAGGCATCACCCTTGGTAGTAGCACGGTCCTAGCACGGGTATATGTCACCTCCTTGCATCTGTAGAAGCAGAGCTCTTGTTTCCCTTTCAAACCAATATTTTCTTGATTCTAACTTTTTTACCACCACTACATTTAGCTAGTTTACCAACCACATTAGTAGAAAGATACACAAATACATCAAATTCCTTACCTTTACTTTCATCTCTCCCTATAACTGGACTAGGAAACACTTACATCAACTTGATAAATGAATTGCTTTATCATCCTTCGCAAGACTTTGCTCATACAAACAGAACATGTTTAGCACATCATCATCAAAAGCTATTAGCATTTTATCAAGGTTTTTAGATAATACAAACTTGATAGAGAACCTAACTATTCTCCTGGTAAAGATGTGTCCAAGAACAGAGCTGCATATGACATAGACAATATCCAAATAGCCATATTTATCTGGGTCTACAAATTTTTTTGCAATTACACATTAACAAATAACAACATTGAGCAGAAGAAATAGTTACTAAAATCATGGAAAGAAAATTTATAGTAGACATAGAAATTTACATAAATTTATTACACAATTGATTACTAATCAAGTTTACACATAATTAATAGCAACATGAAGTAAGCATACAATTGATTACTAATCAAGATTTTCTAGCGATTTGTTTAATCAGCTAGTTATAGATGTCTCTCTTGTAATATTTTAGAGTCAAAGAATAATTGGAAATGTAAGCACCAAAAGGACATAGTCTCTCCAAATTCTATCTTCTTGCAGCAAAGAAAGTTGCAATGTGCTTCACAGTCTAATTTTTCAAATATTATCCTCCCAAGATCACAAAGAAGAATGAAAATTTTATAAGTTCTTTTTTCCCTAGTTTATTCACCACATAAGGTTACACTTGATTACCTTATCAATTGAGGCTTCTTTGTCACTTAAGTTGTCAGAGGAAGACATTGTCTCTCATATAAGATTGCATTAACATCAAATTAACCTATTTTCAATAAAATTTGCAAAACTTACAACAAATCCCTGCTTCATTTAAAAAAAAAAAAAAAGGCTAACACATACAAATCAAAAAACTTTTCCCCCATCATTCTTCTTGGTGTATTCTATATATATAGTCCCCATTCTTCTTAGCAATGCCTTTACCAAATACTACGAATTAATCTTAACGCTAGAATACCTAAGCAAAATGTTTCAATAAAACTAGGAAAGGTAAAAACAAAAGTGAACATACATAGCACTAGGTATTGGATATTCCAAAATGAACAACAGCAAGGGTGTAAGACCCGCACTCCATGAATCCAATCTAAACATTTAATTCATGTCATAACAGGTCTTCCAATCATCACCGGACCAGACGGGACAAGCGGATGACAATCAGGTACGAAAATAGACCTTAAACAGAGAAAAATTTTATACCGGTCTATGGTACCGGTCAACCGGTATGTTTGCGTGGGCAGACTAGTTAGATCCGAAAAAAGATCTTTGTGGGTTCCGGTTGCCAAATCTTGAGCCTAGGGACTTTCCTAACGTAGGAAAACTTCCTAAACCCCAACCTAGACTATTTAAAGACCCTTAAACCTCCTTAGAACTCTTGGATTGTTTCTCACAAACCCTAAACAGGAGAAAGAGATCGAAGAAGGAAAAAGGAGCTAAGAAAGGTAGGAGAGGAGCCGTCGTTGGATGAAGCGAACCAACGGTAAGTGCTTGAACTTCTCTCTAAGTTAAACATTATGGATGATTAATCATGAATTGATTAATACCATGCAAGGTATTGATCTAAAACCCTTAAATTACCGTCAAACCCTAATACAGTCTATAAACCCTAGATTCACATTCTAGGCTAAGGATCATTGAAACTAGGACTTGAATGGAACATGAAACAACTTTAACTCATTGCTCAGGCCTAGAATGCATAGAAGAAACCCTAGAACCAATAATGGATGATCGAGGGAAGGCGAACACCAAGATTGGTGGTCTTCCGGAGGCATACCGATTGCACCATATGCGATCGGTACCTCCCGGGAGCTAGTCTGTGGGGGACCGGTCAACCATACTGGTCGCACCTTTCCCCACAGTGCAGCGACCGGTACCTACGATCGGTATGCACTGTGAGGGGTATATTTTGATCCAGTTGATTTTTCGACCAACGTAAACCCTAAGAAACTAATTCTAATTCAACCCTAACATCGTGTAGGACCTTGTGATAGCGAATTTGGATTCTGTGACGCGGAGCAAGCTAGCAATCAAGCATCAGGTAAGGGAATCGGGCCTAAACCCTAATAACTTAATAACAGTAAAATGTTGTTAATAATTATGATTCTATGGAATGGTGCTTGTGCATACTCACATGTCATCTTTACTTTCAGTTATTATATTATTCATGCATACTCGCTGTGCTAGGTTGTATGTTAGGCATGTGATTGTTTTCGTTGGTGTGTGGAATGGAAAGGGCCTGGGGTCTTGGATAATTCCTCACACTGACACCTTTTTGTATCGCTTCTGTCTTAGCATGCTTGGTGCGGATAGGGTATCAGGGGAAGGAATTGACACTGTGGTCTCTGGCCTGGCCACTAGACTCGAGCCCTATCTCTATGCCATAAGGAGTTGTGCTGGGATAGGGTCTATTGTGATGACATATAGGATTGGTTAGTTGTGAGCCCAATTTGCAAGCCCTTGCCAATAGGGACTTACGTGTTGGTATGGGTAGGGCATCAGGAAAAGTATTGGCGGTGTGTGATCCGGACACTTTAGCTCTATCTTTATTCCATGGTGGGTGTATGTGGGACGATAGTAGTGTTTGATCCATTGGGCAGATTCACACACTCGTGTATAGAGGTGCGGTGGTCGCCAATCCTTTCTATAGCACATTGCAAACTTAAAATCAGACCATAATGTGAATGTTACTCATGCATGTTGTTTATTACATTGTCTGATTTTCTTACTGAGCTAAGTTGTGAGCTCACCCTTGTATATATACATATTTTTAGATGTTGATGCAGGTTACACTATCGAGGACTACATGGATGCTCCAGTGTATGGAGGTGTTGCTGCCTTGGAAGTGCAAGCAGGGGAGGACGAGCATGAGGCTTCATGCGAGTGCCCTTTCTGCGTGTACCTCTAGGATATGGATGATTTGATTATTTTATTTCAGTTGGATTTTATAAACGATGTAAAGCTATTTATTTACGTTTTGGTAGTTTGAATAATTGGATAATTTATTTATTTATCAATAGAAGTACTCAGTTCATTATTATTAAGACTTTCACTATATTTAATTGTATTCTGATTATGGTTATGTGCAATGGTTTGTGTTAGTGGACACAGTCTTATTGAGATCGTGGTGTGAACCGTTGGTTTAGTGACGGTTCACTCACACTTCTGGTTCAGCCAAAATTGGGGTGTGACAAAGGGAGAGTCCAGAAATAACTAAAACATGTGGTTTCCTAGTTCTATAGTTATAAATCATCAAAGATAGGAATTTGAAATGAATTTTTTGATAATTCTATATTCAAGTAGACGGTCCATAAATGAATTTGATCTATCTCGTATGCTTTGTTCTGGTAATTTTATATTCATGTAGACTAATGTATGCTTCATTCTATAAATAAAAACCACCCTATGGATTTCTAGCACAACATGGAATTATCACGGGAAAAAAGGTATCCTCCATTTTAGTTTTCAAATGAAATACCTCATGGTGCATGCAATGCAACTGCTTGTGCCCCCATTATCCATAATAATGTAATATAAACATCTAAGTGGTATTATAATCTCTAACATATCTTGTAGTTCTAAAGTTCAACTCAAGAAGTCATAGGAAGAGAAGAATTGGGACAAACAATAGCTTAGTGAATCAATAGGAAAAGAACAAACTAAGAGAAACAAACTCTACTCTGATCAATTTCAAATTCTACTCTGTAATCTTATCAATTTACTACTTCCATGGCTGAACCATATGCAATAGGGAGACCATACTAGAGAGTTTAGGGTTATTGTATTTCTTTAGTGGATGGAGGGTTGAAGATTGGTATGGTGGATTTAGGGTTTCTTTGGTTCTTTGATTCTTTCTGTTTTCCCCAGCGAAGGTTCTTCCAATGACGAAGATGGGGCTAGTCTCTTCTTCGTCAAAGGTTCCAACGACTATTCTTCAAATGGTGAAAACCCTCTACTGTCTTCTTCAGTGAATGTCCCTTGGCGATTGTTCTTCCAATGGAGAAATCTCTCTATTCTTGGTTCTTCTTCTTCTTTCCTCTATTTCCTTCGACTACCCTAATGTCTTTTGTTAAGTTTAAAAGCGTAATTTGGGTAAGTTTACACGTGTCCAAGCGTATTTTTGGCATTAACACATTTTAGAGGAAGATACGTCATCAACTAACAGACCTGTTATAACAGACATGGTCTATATGACACACATTTAGCAAATAAGGGGAGGTTACAAACCTGTTATAACAGACATGGTCTATATGATACACACAAAGCAAATAAAGGGGAGGTTTGAGTGATATTATCGTTGAAGTTTGAGGTGTGGTTGTCTTTATGGCAAAGTACAGGCGAGGTGTATGAAATTTTTCCTTTTTATTTTTTGGTAAGAAGTGTGAGGATAATGTTATTTAGGTAATTATTGATTATTGATTGTAGTGGTAACAAAGGGTTCTGTTAAGGATATGTCAGCCAAAGAATAGTCATGGAACGGTCACGAAAAAGACCACTTCTGCCAAAAAACATCTTGCAAACAAAGTGTTTAAGGATGTTAAAAGATACGGTTTCGGTACAGTGCGTAATGAGTAAAACCGAAACTGAACCATTTATTAAACAGTTTCAAAATACTTCCCAAAACCAGTTATTAATTGGTCTCGGTTTTTTTTTTTTTTTTTTTTTTTTTGTTTTTAAACGGTTTCGTTGCTAGTAGGGTGAGGAAGAGAGTTAGGAACAAAGTTAAGGGAAAGCCAAGAAAATCATTAAAATAATTTTAATTATATATGAAAAGTGGACTTATCATTTAAAAATATGTCACGTGGAAAGATTAAAATATAATACAAAAAACAGTTCTTCTGTTCTTCCAAAGAACAGTTCTTCTGCGTTTGGTAACTCTCCCAAAGAACAGTTCTTCTGTTCTTCCGTTCTGATAGAATAGAAAAACTGTTCAGAACAGCCAAGAACAGCTAAAAACTGTTTGGGCTGCGTTTGGTAACTCTCCCAAAGAACAGTTCTTCTGTTCTTCCGTTCTGATAGAACATGCCCGATAAAACCTGACACCCTTACTACCTACTTCCATACACGAAGAAGCACATCCTCCTTGTTCGTTCTCTGCAAGCACAACAATTATTTTTCCCTCATCTCTCTCTCTCTCTCTCTCTCTCTCTCTCTCGTCTTTAATTCTCCTCCATCTCCATTTTTCTTGTCAGAATTTTTTTTAACATTTTTATAGAAACTACTCCGTGTTCGAGCAGGTAAATCTACTACTGTTTCCTTTCCATCTCTCGAAAACGCCGATTGACTTTATTTTGTTCTTTTATTTTTCGTTTCAAATTCTAGATATGAATTATTTGTGTTCTAAATTCTTTTGGCATGAACCCAAATGATAACTACAAATAAAAAATAAAAATAAAAAGTTTGCTCTAGATGCATGGAATTTTATTTTTATTTTTTGAAAAATTTTCTTGTTTAATTGATCAACTTATCTCCATCAACCCATAGGTACAATTTATAATTAAATGACATTAATATTAATTAATTTGGTAAGATATCGATTTAATGGTAATTATGTAATATTTGAATCATTTGAAAAAAAATGTTATGGAACAAATTTTTACCAAACAACAAACAAGTTAGAACAATGTTTTCAAACTAGTTCGGAACATATTTGCCAAATGATTATAAGGCC
This sequence comes from Protea cynaroides, assembly GCA_028583415.1. Taxonomy (NCBI): domain Eukaryota; kingdom Viridiplantae; phylum Streptophyta; class Magnoliopsida; order Proteales; family Proteaceae; genus Protea; species Protea cynaroides. The sequence continues at coordinate 8,245,489 of CM053270.1, read as the reverse complement.
AAAAAACAGACCAAAGAACATTATTTTAAAAGCGGAACAAAAAAAGACCATCTCTTCGGGTTCGGAACAAGAACAAGCAGAACGTTACCAAACGCGGCCTTGACAAATCCGGTTTGTTCTTCTTCTCCACGAAACGAACCGGATGAAAAGAACATCTAAGAACGAAAATTTCAGAACATGGTTTACCATGTTTTTGCGTTCTAGAACAATTTTGAAAAGAACAAAAAACTAAGTTATGCCCGATAAAACCTGACACCCTTTCTACCTACTTCCATACACGAAGAAACACATCCTCCTTGTTCGTTCTCTGCAAGCACAACAATTATTTTCCCCTCATCTCTCTCTCTCTCTCTCTCTCTCTCTCTCGTCTTTACTTCTCCTCCATCTCCATTTTTCTTGTCTACAAAAATAAAAAGGTTTGCGGCTCTAGATGCATGGAATTTTATTTTTATTTTTTGGAAAATTTTCTTGTTTAATTGATCAACTTATCTCCATCAACCCACAGGTATAAATTATAATTAAATGACATTAATATTAATTAATTTGGTAAGATATCGGTTTAATGGTAATTCATATTTGAATCCTTTGAAAAAAGTGTTCTAGAACAAATTTTACCAAACAGGAACAAGTTAGAACAATGTTTTCAAACTAGTTCTGGAACATATTTGCCAAACAGTTTTAAGGCCAAAAGAACAGCCAAAGAACATTATTTCAAAACAGAACAAAAAAAGACCATCTCTTCCGGTTCAGAACAAAAACAAGCGAGAACGTTACCAAACGCAGCCGCACTAAAGGATTAAGGTAAAAGTTTAGTCGGTTTTAACGGTTCCACTTAGTCGGTTTAAACGGTTTCATTTCTAAAATCAGAATCGAACCATTTAATAATCGATTTCACGATTTCTGTTTAAAAGGTTCGGTCGATTTCGGTATACGGTTTAGTTTCAATTTTGACACCCTCAACAGTGTTGTTACCAAACGCTGCCTAAGTTTAGCCGATAAATGTTGGAATCCTTTGAAGGCCGAAATCCCGATATTTCGGCGTATTTAAAACGACGCCGTTCTGCGTTGCTTTTTAGCAGACGATGTAACAATCCATGAGCTGCAGTGGGAAGTCGAAAATGGTTTTTCTCCTCATTCTCATTCTCTGCTTCTCAGTTCCCTCTGCAATTAACTGTGATTCCGTCCAAACCCATGAAAGAATTGGAGGAGACAAATCCAACAAATCCAATTCAAGGGCTATTATAGATTTAAAAGGTGGCCCAGATTCCGTTATCTGGGTTGTTCAGCTCTCTGATCTCCACTTCAGTGTTTTCCATCACGACCGCGCTATTGAATTTGAGAGGCTAGTCGCCCCAGCTCTTGCTATGATAAACCCATCCCTGGTTCTGATAACTGGTGATCTCACAGGTATTTTATCTCTATTTATCGTTTTCCCTCTTTTTGTTCTTTCGTTCTGCTCAATTTTGTACTGTGTTATTGCATTTAGGTTTTTCTTATTGTCACAATTGGAAAAATTATGGGTTCTGTTTTTCTTGACTTTTTATGTGGGAACATTTCTGTGTGCCTTAAATCAACGTAAAGAGATGCTCAGTGGGCCAAAATTTTTGAGAATTCATGAAACCTTTTCAGAGGAAAATTTTGGATATTTTTAATGGGTTTTGTTAATAACTGGGGGAAGTTTGTGTTTCTTATGGTTAAATTGCCAATATTTGTTTTGGATTTTCTATAAATGGGAATTAATATAGAATTTCGTTAGAATTCTTATCTCGTCTTTAGAAATGAAACACATCAAAGTAGAGTAATTCTGTCTGTTACCGTTAGGATTTATTAAGAAGTTGTCAGACTGGATCCGTTTCGTCCACTTGATTTCCCTATTTTGGCAAAGTGAAGCAAGATGGATACAAGATGGATAAGGTTGCAGGTAACACGTAGGGAAATAGAGTGAGATTGCAAGAGAAATGTCCGTTTAGTTTCGAGGATTACAGCCGCCCAACTAAGACAAATGTCTTGTTTCAATTAAACTTCCGTATCTCTTATCCTTTCAACTTAGCGTCTTAAATACATGACTACAACGTTCCTTTTCTTTATTGGGAATAGTCCCACATTACTAAGAATTTGAACCTTGGATCCTTGTATATGAAGAGTCCCTCCACTTACTAGTTCGAATTTTTTTACCCGAAAGTTCGAAACAGGACCATGGTCACCCAAAATGGGACGGCGAGTAATCGTCCAAAAAAAAAAAATGATTGACACTAAAAAGAAGGACCAGTCACCTAAAAAAGGGACAGTCAAACCGTCTCCCAAAAAGTGGAACCAAGGTCACCTAAAAGTATCATGTATTTGCCATGTATACCACATATACACTTCCCAACGGTGGTGCTATATGTGGGGGGGAGGGAATATTGGGAATAGTCCCAAATTGCTAAGAGCTTGGAACCTTGGAACCTTGGAACCTTGGGTCCTATCCATGAAGAGTCCCTCTATTTACTAGTTCGAACTTTTGAGTCGGAAATCTCTACATTTTCTAACATTAAAATGCTAAGTTGTAGGAAAATCAAATGTTAACTAACTACTTCAATCTAATCTCTTGGTAAAAACCCCCCATCAACCCAATAAACTAAGTCTCCAGAATTCATAATGGAATGATACATGGACAGCCTCTATGTTGTTGGCTTTGCTTGGCCTGGGCTGAAGCTCCATGTTGAAACTTAGTCTTCGGTCGGAAGAGAACGTATGTCTGCCCACAGGTCTGGTTTCTAATGATGCGAACGTAAATGGCTCAGATCGGGCTCGGAAGGATGGTGTTCTCTTCTTTCTTTTTTAGTTTGTTAGGATCGCTCTCTCGCTGAGCAAGCAACACCCATAGGGGTGGGTCCCATCCCTGTTAAATTGCTAAAAGGTAAAGGTCATGTTTTGACATGCTAGTTCTTTCCCTAATAGGTGGTGGCAAGGCTACTTGCCTTCTTCGGCGTGATGTCTTTAAACTCCTTCGGAAGCTCTCCTATTCGTCCAGGAAGCAGTGTTGGGTGCTTCATAGCTGCGTTAGGAGACATTAGATAGACTCCGGTGATACACTAAGAGAGTCAGGTAGGGAGTACATAATAAGGATTCCCCGCCTGACATCTAGGAAAGCTCCTTTTTCTTGTGCTTGCCATTACTCCTTGTTAAAGGGAAAATATGCCCCCCAATAAAAAGTTGACACGTGCCATACCGTTTATAAAAGGCCACCTATGCACTCGATCGAGTCACCAGACCAAATGTACTAATGGCTGAGTCACGAGGCCGAGTGTACTAATGGCCAAGTCACCACTTGAAGCGAGTGCACACTGGGAAGCTGCACTTGGCTGAATGTGCAAATGGCCGAGTGACTAGTTAAAGATTCCCACTCCTTGAGGGATACGTCAGAAGAGTCCATCTCCTAGCAGAGCACGGCCCATATCAGGCTCCGATTTATTCTCAGTTTGCTGACTCAGTACGTCTCCTTCACGCAATGAGATTTATCTATAGGGCAACACCTGTCACCCCGAACTAGTCGGATTCGGCCATCTAAGTCGCAGTCTTCCACTTCGACTAAGACTCACGACTCAGTCTCCTATTCCTACTTGGAGTCTATGACTTGGGTGCTCCACAATGCGACACTTGGCAGTCCTATACACCCTTCAGAGTCTCGGTACCTCCATGCTTCTTGCTTCTCCCTATAAATAAAGGACGTCCCCCCAAGGTAACAGGCTTAATGACTTAATCCTTTCTCTTTTGCACTTAAGTTCACCTACGTTCCCCTCTCTCTAAACTGGAGATAGCTTCCGATTATCTCTTGACTGTTTATATTGGGAATTTGACTTAGGCATCGGAGTGTACCTGGGGCTTAGTCATCCAACTCCCTTGTCTAATCTTTGTGATTGCAAGTTATTCGAATCGTAGATCAGCAGGATGATTTTCAACCGTAACAGTTTGGTACCCACCATGGGGCCTTTAGGTTGAATTTGAAGAAAAGTGTACGAGAGAGAAACTACCTTGATATTTCATGGCTCATCGGCGAACTCGTGCACAGTCAGCTGCACCACCACCGGTGGAAATCAGGGAAGGAAGTGACGCCAGTACTGCAGTAGGAATCACCAATCCTGCTCCTGTTCATTCTCCTCCCATCCCATAGCCGGCGCCTCCTCCGCCAGTTCCGCCTGCTCAGCAATATGTGATTCACGAGCAGTTTGAAGTCTTGAATGAACAAATCACATAGCTAGTCAGATGTTGCAATACGCTCAACCTATCAATGTGGGTATCGGAGTTGGAGCTGCAAATCCGCCTCTAGTCCCCGCTCCAACAACTACATCAGCTTGTGAGACAACATTCACACAACTACTACTGTCCACAATGATTTGTGCAAGGTTTGGGCCACTGTTCATGCGAGTGTTGAATATGCAATGACGATGCCAATCTTCCCCTCTAGATTCTGCCACACGTATATGGCTTACAACATGTATTCCATTGGATTCCTCATCATCATCACCAAAATCAATATCCGCCTCATCACCTACTGCGGCATTGCCAAAGGTGTTATCATCTTGTGGGTCACACACTTGTGAATCAGCATTAGCCTCAACTGAGGCAACTGGGGAGTTTTCTTTTAATTTTCTTGGACAAGCTCTAGCATAGTGGCCATAGGCATTACAGTGATAGCATTGTACATTTGTGCCTGTAGTCATAGGGCTTTTACCTTTATCAGTAGCAGAAGAAGTTGTAGTACGGGGTGCAGCAACTGTGGTCTTGTTGTTAGGCATGGAGCGTTTCCCCTCATTATAATTTGGGGTCAATCTCTGTGTGGTCTTCAATAGGTCTTCTGCTTGTAAGGCTTGATCTACACAGTCATGGATACTTACAATGTCAACAACACCCAGCTTGTCTCGAATATCACCTCGTAGCCTGAGACAAAACCGATAAACCATCTGATCATCATTGTCATGCAAACCAATATGTGCACAGAGATTGTCAAATTGGAATGCGTATTCCTCAACAGTTAAAGTACCTTGTCTAAGGGTATTTAATTGATCATGTAGCCTCCTTCAAAAAGTCCTTGGCAAATATTTTTCTTTAAGCTCTTCTTTAAGCTCTTCCCACGTAGTGGGTTCCAAACGCCTTCTTATGAGACTGGCTTTATAGTGCCTCCACCATTCACGAGCAGCCCCCATGAGTTTGGATCGTGCCAATTTTAATTTTCTAGGTTCGGGGAGTTCGAACCAATCAAAATAGTTATCTAAAGCACACACCCAATCATGAAAGGTTTGGGGATCTTGCCTCCCATGAAATTCTTTTAATTCTAGCCTTTATGTGAACTATCATAGTAGTGGGGTCTTACATCATGCTCATCATATGGTGGGTCTTAATAGTCTTTTAGGGACCCTTTAAGGAGCCTTAGGATTAGTTCTAGGCACAATATTGGCTTTAGATTGTTGCTTTCTAGCCGACATGGCATTCATCCTATCTTCCAGGCTTACCATGTCTGCTTTCAACTTAGCTAATTGTTGGAGCACTAAGGTCATGGGGTCATTGGGTTGGTTAGGAGAGCTAGAACCCTCCATTACGAAGCTTTGATACCAATTGATGGCAAGGCCAAGGTTTCAAGTCAATTTCAGCCTAATCTTTGCAAAGGGGGATCTTTTACAACCAACCCAATCGAAATTCAGGTAAACAGAAAAAACCAGAATTGCAATAGTGTAGACAATTGACTTATTTGAAAATCCAGCCATTGGAAGATCTTCATACTTGGAGGAAGTGTTCTAGTAATGCTTGCTAACATACTCAAGTTTGAAGTAGATCCAACCATTTAATAATAATGAGTTATGAACTTTCAAAAATTACCTATACTCTGACAATGCCTCTGGTTATATCCACAGTAAAGAAACTGATTGAAAACTCACAATTCCGCATTGCTGTATTGATCTGATTAGTCCCAATAGTGTCGAAATTATATGAGAGAGGTAGGGAAGAGATTGGAGGATCAAAAGAGCAAAAGGAATCAAGGAAACAAGCTTTCGGTTGAGTCTCATAACCTTGGAGACTCAACCAAAATTTGGTTTTCTAAAAGGCTGCCTCCTTCTTCTCCTTTATTCATATTTATAAGCTTAGGATAGCTACAAACTATGGAAGGATCAATTCCTTAAAGGAATGCCCAAAAATAAACACAATTAAGAATAGGAAACTTTCCATAACAGCTTTTTGGAAAGTTTCCAAAAAAAACAAATAAGTAAATTTTATTGTTCCATAACTACTTATCTGCCAAACAAAATTAGGAAACAAAATCAATTAAAAACTTTAGAGAAGAAGGCAAGTAATACCCTGCTCAAGCAAGCTGAAGACAGCTATATACAGCTGTCAGTTGACTTCAAATTGGGCTTCCGCTTGGTGGCTTGGTGGCTGGCTTGTGTTTTTGGAGTTTTGTTCTTTTGTCTTCTTGTATACATCTGAATTGCATCACCTCTGCTTAAAAAAAACTCGACCATGAGTTTTGAATCGGTTGAGTATCAACATATTGGGGGTGAGTACTCAACTTCCTCTGAAAAAAGAAATCCGGTTGCTCTTGAAAGTGGGGAAAGAAATCTTCGACCTTGGGACCTCTTGCTTCAAAAAAGTGAGGTGGGACTAGTACACACTCAATATGCTCAACTTTGTAATCAGCATCACCAACATTGTTGGTGACATTCACGGCTACACGAGGGATTATGGGATTCTCTTGAAGTCTTCTTGAACCACTATCTCAATCTCGTTCTTGACCACTTCAGCACATTCATCAATGGATGACTCTGAAACAATTAAATCTTCCACCGTGGGACTGATTTGGTCTTCAGCTTTGTTCAACAGTAGGTTCGAGAGAAGAAACATCTTCCGCCTTGAAATTGGTTATTTCCTCTACAGTCTTTGTCTTCTCGTCACATTCGTCATCCACAATAGATTTGCATGCGAGGTTGCATCTTCCTTTGATAGTGCAAAACTGAATTGAGATTATATTTAATCAAGTTGCTCCCTTGACCTCTTGGGGAAGTTGTTTGCTATTGTGCCCCCTTGATAGCAAAGAGGGTTTCAATACATCCAATTCATAGATCCCTCTTTGCTACAGGATCTCTATTCAGTCCAAACCCAAATTTAACAAATAAGAGTAATTGAAATTGAACAAATAATTCCACAACTTCAAATCCGTCTGTAAGAATGCTTCAAAAATTGAGATTCTTGATCCTTAGGATATGAGGAACAATATCCCAGAAGATGAGCTTGATCCGACAGGTGGGATCGAAACCAATCTTGCCCGTAGGTCTTAAACAGGTATTTTAGCAAACCAGAATTATAAAATTATGAAAAGACTCACTTATCTTGAGATTCAACCGTTAGAAGGTCTTCAAACTTGGAGGCGAAGTACTCTAGGATGTGCTTGATAACATACCCAAATTTGAAGGTGATCCAACCATGGATGCAGAAGTTATGAATTTTCGAAAAACCACTATTATCTGAAAATAGGAATGAACAAAATAGGAGTTTCGGTTGAGTCAGAATTTAATATTAAACTCTGGCCAACTCTGCTGCCAGCACTTTATTTGTTTTTATTTATAAACTTTGAAAGATTACAAAATCAAAGGATTTCCAAAACTGAAACAGATACTTCCTTTATAGAGAATAGGAAAGTTTCTAGAACAGTAAATAGGAAAGTTTCTAAACAATGAAACTCAGACTGACTCATAATGTAAATTAACTTAGGAAATAAAATCTAAACTAATTTTTAAGAAAGAAATAACAAAAGAGTGAAATAAAATATTTCAACAATTTCTGTTGGTACTGTTCATGTGGAGAGTACCGCATGCACAGTGTCCTTGGGCTAGTCCACTACTGGCTGGTCCTTGGACTGCATCAACTCCCCCCCCCCACTTAAAATGAACTCGTCCACGAGTTCATAATGGTGAAGAATAAATTTCGTGGGGTCGGCATACATCTTTCTTGGATATTGGAAGTCTGGTTGTGCTTGAAAATTCAAAAGAAAATCTGCCACCTTAGGTCCACTTTCTTCAAAATATTGGGGAGGGATCACAAGGTCAATATGTTTAATATCTTGAAAAGATTCAAACATGCAAGAAGTATCCATGGGGATCACATGTAGCTCTTTGTCTTCTACAGCCGCTTCTTCAATGTCTATGACCTCATGATCACTGTGACTCTCATTATCAGTCAATGAAGCTACACAAGGAAGATTAAGATCACATATGTCCACCTCATTGACTTAAGTAAAATCATCCACATTGTTACTGATGTGGTCTTCAACTACAACCTCTTCAATGCAAATTACTACAGTAGGAACATCAATGTTGGTCTCTCCTTTGTCATCATGGATCTGTGAAACCTGTTCTTCGTTTTCCTTGACTTCAACCACTAATGCTCTTAGAATGGTTGATGGTATTGGAGTTTTCGTTGGTAGTGCCACTGTAGGTACCGCCTTAACGTCAATATCGTTAGCGTTAAGCTTCCACCCCTCGTTAACTTGCGAAGTAAATTTTATACGTGGTTATGTCAGGTTTTCTTTCAGTTATACATGCCACTTGGTGGTAACTTTGTCGACGGAAGAGCCTTATTTGGATGTGTTCAGATATGTATTCTCTCGTTAATTCGTACTTCATATATTCCCAAGTCCTAGGCTCTCGTTCTCGAACTTTGAGCTTATGTTCATGGACTTTCCACTACTCATGGGTAGCTCCGAAAAGTCTGAATCATGCTAATTTTAATTTTCGTGCTTCGGAAAGATAGAACCAATCGAAATAATCATCCAATGCACAGAACCAGTCATGAAAGGCTTGTGGGTCTTGCCTACCATAGAAATCTTTTAAGTCCAACCTTACTTTATGTGAAATTTCATATCGGGGAAGTCTCCAATCATACTCATCATCTGGTAGATCTTGATAGTCCTCTCTAGGGACTCTTTGGGAAGCCCTAAGATTATTTTTAGGCACAATATTGGCTGTTGGATGTCGCCGTCCAGCCTCCTTGGTGTTCATTCTCTCCCCCATGCGATCAATCTTGGCATTGATCGCATCCAATCATTGAAGAACCAAAATAAGGGGGTTATTGGACTGGTTAGGAGAATTAGAATCCTCCATTACAAAGCTCTGATTACCAATTGATGGCAAAGAGGGTTTCAACACTCCAATTCATAGATCCCTCTTTGCTACATGATCTTTATTCAGTCCAAATCTAAATTTAACAAACAAAAAATAATTGAAATTGAACGAATAATCCCACAACTTCAAATCCATCTGTAAGAATGCTTCAAAAATTGGGATCCTTGATCCTTGGAATATGAAGAACAATATCCCAGAAGATGAGCTTCATCCAACGGGTGGGATCGAAACCAATCTTGTCCGTAGGTCTCAAACAGATATTTTAGCAAATTAAAATTATAAAATTATGGAAAAACTCACTTATCTTGAGATTCAGTCGTTGGAAGGTCTTCAAACTTGGAGGGAAAGTACTCTAGGATGTGCTTGATAACATACCAAAATTTGAAGGTGATCCAACCATGGATGAAGAAGTTATGAATTTTCGAAAATCCACTATTATCTAAAAACGGGAATGAACAAAGTAGGAGTTTTGGGCTCAACCAGAATTTTATAATATAACTCTGGCCAACTTTGCTACCAACACTTTATTTCTTCTTATTTATAAACTTTTAAAGATTACAAAATCATAGGATTTCCAAAGCTAAAACAGAAACTTCCTTTATAGAGAATAGGAAAGTTTCTAGAACAGAAAATAAGAGAGTTTCTAAACAATGAAACAACTAAGATTGATTCATAAAGTAAATTAACTTAGGAAATAAAATCTAAACTAATTTTTAGGAAAGAAATAACAAAAGAGTGAAATAAAATATTTCAAAAATTTAAACAGTGTTCACGTGAACAGTGTCCTTGGGCTGGTCCTTGGACTGCATCACCCCTCTTTCCTGAATGAAAGCATCTAAGCTACTTTCCACGTGTTCCAACGTCGCAACAAGTTTTGAAGTTAACCTGAGTATCTTAGCCACTAGTTCAAAGTGTTTGGGATCATTAGTAGCCATGATAGATAGGCTAGTGGCTAGTTAGATAGCTAATTGTTGGAGCACTATAAGCATGGAGTGAAGGGGTTGGTTAGGAGAGTTAGAACCTTCCATTGCCTATGCCCTGATACCAATTGATGCAAAGGCTAAGGTTTACAATCAATCTACACCCACAACCTTGTGGTAGGATCTTTTACAATCAGTCCACTATTAAACCAGTCAAAACCAGAAAACCAGAAATAGGACAGCAATATAAAACTTAACTTTGACAACAATCCAACCTTTGGTTGCTACAAAACTTGGAGGGATTGTAGCTTAGGATGTACTTGCTATCATATCTGATTTTGAGGTCGATCTGACCGTTGATTGAAGAGTCACTGCTATCATCTGAAAACGAACCTAGGTTTACAGCAACAACGTGGGCTTCCAGTATCAGCAATTGATGGAACCTTTAGGTGGTAACAATTGCGCAACAGGAGGGGAAGAGGGCAGAGATAGGGGGAGATTGGAACATAGTTGTCAAGGCGACAAGGCGATCCAAGGCGTTTGGGGCCATCCTGGGCGCCTAGGCGTCTAGGCGCCCGCCAGCGTTGCCCTGAGCGACCAAAGCGTTCCGTGCATTTTTTTATTTCTAAAATATTAATGTTTATATATATGCAACATTCTACATAAATAATCAACATTTAAGACATAACTTAATTAATATGTGGTGTGGACCCAAGTTTACTAATGTACACTAAGACCTGGGATTGTGTCTAGAGTTAAGTAAACAATTATTTATGACTAACATTTGCGTACTTTTAACGAATTTGATCGGAGTGTAACTCCCTTAATATAGTTCGGATTCAAGCAATCTCTAATTCGTTGCAAAGCTAGCATAATCAACTTTCCAACAAATCCGAGATTGCTTGAATCCAAATTATAATGAAGGAGTTACACTCCGGTCAAACCTTGTTCGGAATACGGGAATCTTGTTTAAAGTCGATCCGAATGCAAATTATTTTTTGGGCATCAAAGCAAAAGATTATTTTTGCCGCACTCTTGGTTTTTTAGTGATGATTTATTATAATAAGATTTATAGAATTTTTATATTTAGAAAAAAGCCTAGCTTTTAAAAGTTGAAAATTGCTCTCGCACCCAAAAATATGGTTTTTGTTCTTGAACAGGGGGGTTGACTTTTTTTCCTTCTGGAATTTGAATTTTAGACTATTTTTATTGGATTCAAATAGGGGGGTATTTGCTTATTTATGAATAATATCTTAAGTAAATATAAATTAAAGAAACATTTACTTAAATGATATTAGTCATAAATAAGTACTGTTTGATAAATGTTGTTCCTGTTTGGCCTGGGCAAGTACTGCCTGATAAATGTTGTTCCTATCTGGCCTGGGCGACCACAAGGCGCCCTGGCGCCCAGGCCTGTACAAACCGCCCGGACGCCTGGGCGTCGCCTAGGCGACGCCTTGACAACTATGGATTGGAAGAAGAGAATAAAGGGAGTAGGAGGGGGTCGGTTGAGTCTCACAACCTGGAGACTCAACCAGAAAATGCAAGAAGTTTTTCTGAATGTTAAGTCCGACTTTCTTCCTTTTTATTGTTTCATATATATAGAGAATGGTGCTTACATAATTATAAAAGAGAGATCTGTCTAATCCTTCAATTATTGACTAGAAACATGGAAGGAAAGATTAGGAAAGATAATCTTTAAGATAATCTTTCCTTGCTATAAACTTTCGAAAACTGAAAAGAACTAATAGAAAACTTTCCTAAACATGGGATGGAAAGTTTCTAAAAAAATAAAATTCCTAACTGAGACAAGTCTCTAAATATAATTACTAGTATTAGAGGCATGCTTCCATGGTAATTTATAATTAGGAAAGCAATAACAAAAGAAGGAAACAAAGGCAAAGAAGTTGCTGTTTGCTCTAGCCAGCTGTGGTCAGCTGTACTGAGCTGTATAGCTCACTTTGACCTGGTCAAGGATCAGCCATAAGCCTTGACTGGCCTATGTGGGCTTGGCTGGCTTCGTTGGCTGGCTTTGGCTGACTTGGCTTGGTGGCTGGCTCAGGCCTTGTTTAATTGGCCTTATTTCTCCTGGTGTACATTTGTATTGCATTAGAACATTTTTGTATGCCTTTAAACCATTGGGATTTAAGACATAAAGAGATGCTTAGTGGGCCCAAATTTATGAGATTTTATGAAAACTTTTTTGAAGAAAAAATTGGATATTATTATTGGGTTCTGTTAATAACTGAGGGAAATTTATATTTTCTTATGGTTAAGTTGCCAATATTTGTTTTGAATTTTCTTTGTATGGGAATTAATCGCGAGTTTGTTGAGAATTCTTAACTCGTCTGTACAAATAAAACACATCAAAGTAGAGTGATTCTATCTGATACTATTAGGATCTCTTAAGAAGTTGTCAGATTGGATCCGTTTCATCCACTTATCCTTTGTTGATTTCCCTATTTTGGCTAGGTGAAGCAAGATGGATAAGATTGCAGGTAAAAGTAGGGAAATAAAGTGAGATTGCAAGAGAAATGTACGCAAAGATTAAAGTATCGTGTATCGGTATCGTATTGGTCGGACGATTTAAGAGACGTATCATATCATATCATGGATACGCATGGATATGCTAGGATATGAGCAAGATATGCATTGGAATGCTTAAGGAACATACAAAATGCTAATTTAAAGCATACAAACATTATAAATAACCAATTTATGGTCCAATTACAAGACATTAAGTGGTTGGACTCAATACATTACCTCCACTTGTAGGGATGTATATAAAATTTTTACTTACACTAATTACACTAATTTACCTCTAATTACACTATTTTTTTTCTTTTATAAAATCAATACCATTTCTTACCTTTAAGTGATGTACAGTTTTTATGTATACAGAATGTCATACATGGGATCATGTCCCATGGGCTATATATATAATAGAAGATATAGGGATCTTTTCTTTGGTAAACGATATAGGATCAATATAGCAGGGATGGGGTTTGTTGGGGACGAGATCACATAGGTTAGTATATTTTTCTTCTTCTTCTTCTTCCCTCCTGTGGCGGCGGTGGCCATTGCTGCTGCTACTCTTCTTCTCCTCCTATCGTGGCGGCGGCAGTGGCCATCGCTGGTGCTACTCTTCTTCTCCTCCTCTTGTGGCGGCGGTAGTGGCTGCTACTGCTATCTGCTTCTCCTCTTGCGGCGGCAAGTAGCTGCTGCTGCTGGCTTTCTTTTTCTTCTTCTTCAGCGGCAGCGATTTCGCGGTTGGGGCTGTAGCCATTTTTATTGCTCCAGCAGCGGCGGCAGTGGCGGCGATAGCTCCTCCTCTTCTTCTTTCTTCCTTCTTCCTTCTTCCTTCTTGGCTGACTCTGTTTCTACAGGTTCTTTTTTTTTTTTTTCTAAACAATAGACTATCAACCCGTATCAAACCCGTATCGAACCGATATGACCGATACACATGGATACACTTTTTATTTTAAAAAATAAGATACTTATCGTCATGTATCATATCAACTATTGTCGATACCGATACGTATCAGCCGATACACCCTGTATCGTATCAATACTTGAAACCTTGGCAAACGTTTAATTTTGAGGATTAACCAGTCTCTCAACTAAGACATAAGTCTTGATTTAGTTAAACTTCCTTATCCCTTATCCTTTCAACTTAACGTCTTAAATACGTGAGATTATAACGTTCATTTTTCCTTCTAACGTTAAAATGCGAAGTTCTGGGAAAATCCAACATTAATCAACTACTCCAAGCTAATCTCCTAAAGAATTGGTAAAAACCACATCAACTCAACAACCTAATCTCTAAAACACATAATGGAATGACACATAGACAGCCCCTAACAATCTACTACTTTCAACTATGAAGCTTCACTTCCTAACAGCTCTTATTTAGACTTTATTAAGCTGGCTGTGACATGTGTCTCAAGAAGACGTTGGTAACAGTTACCTATGTATGGGAAACAATAGAAAGGACAGAGATTTAATATTCTTTGATGCTTTATATTTGTTGAAGAGTGGGTCGATATTGCCACATCACCATCTTATTGACTTTTAAGCTTTGGACTTCTAGACATACAGTTACATTAGGATTTATGTTTCCTAGTTATTTATCTTTCCTAGTCTTAATAGAAGACCTATGGACATTCTATTGTAATTGCTTTATTTTCTATTAATGAGATGAGCAGTAAGAAGATAGACCTCACACAATTTCTCTCTCTCCCTATTCTCATTTTCTCTCCATCTTATCCTTCTCTCTTTCTTTCTATTTTGTTACAATATTGATTATCAGATCTGTTCCTTGAAATGTCCATGTAAGTGGTTCAACCATAGTTATCAAGGCGACAGAGTAATCCAAGGCGTTCACCATCCTGGGCGCCTAGGCAGTTGCCTAGGCGACCAAGGAGTTCCCAAATAAATAATCAACATTTCAGACATAACTTAATTTATAAGAAAAAACCAACAAGGCAACAAATAATGAGTTAAGTAGGCAACACGTATTTATGACTAACATATGCGTATTTCTAACAAATTTGACCGGAGCATAACTCCTTTAATATAGTTCGGATTCAAGCAATCTCGGATTTGTTGGAAAGCTGAAGCAATCTCGAATTTATTGCAAAGCTAGCATAATCAGCTTTCCAACAAATCCGAGATTGCTTGAATCTGAGTTATAATGAAGGAGTTACACTCCGGTCAAACCTTGTTCGGAGTACGAGAATGCTGTTTAAAGTCGTCTGAATATAAATTATTTTTTTGGCATCAAAGCAAGAAATTATTTTAGCGTGCTCTTGGTTTTTAGTAATGCTTTAATATAATAAGATTTATGGAATTTTTATATTTGGAAAAAAGTCTAGCATTTGGAAGTTGAAAATCGACTTTTTATCCTTCTGAAACTTGAATTTGAGACTATTTTTATTGGATTCAAATATGGGGTATTTGTTTATTTATAAATAATATCTTATTTAATAAATAAACATTTACTTAAATGATATTAGTCATAAATAAGTACTGCCTGATAAATGTTGTTCCTGTCTAGCCTAATAAATCTTTTGAAGAAAATTCAGAGATCAAGGAAAAATATGAAAATAAAAAAAGACACATTGAAAACAAGGCGGCCGCCTTGACATTATGGGCGTCCAAGGCGCCCTAGGCTAGGCGACGCCTAGGGACCCTGGGCAACCGCCTTTCTCATGTTCATAAGGCGCCTTGGCGCCCAGGCCTATAAAAACCGCCTGACAACAATGGGTTCAACTTTAACTTCTCCAAGGCTGCAGTATAGAGTCCAGTTTTAGCAGCGTTGTACAGTGTTTGTTTGCCCTAATTGAGTTTGGTCTACTGGATCCTATTTATATGTAAAAGAGCTGCTTCAGATATAGTTGTGCCTCTGGATAAACGATGTATGGTTTCTAGTTATTAGCAAACAGAGTACCAACTCCTTTACCCTAATAGATTGTAAATAACCTATCTATTGTAGAATATCAGAATTTTTTTTTAATTCTTAACCATTGCTCATAATCAACACACTGTAACAAACACCAAGGTAGTTCTTGGATAGGTGGCCTGTTTGCTAATATCTGGCATATATGAT
Organism: Protea cynaroides; assembly: GCA_028583415.1. Lineage (NCBI taxonomy): Eukaryota > Viridiplantae > Streptophyta > Magnoliopsida > Proteales > Proteaceae > Protea > Protea cynaroides. Next base: position 8,229,809 of record CM053270.1, on the reverse strand, counting down.
CTCTGATACTTGTGTATTTTTGCTTTTTGAGAGGCAATGGTTTAGAATGTCTAAGATACTATATTGTGAAACCTAAGGGTTAAAAATCTGAGCTTCACCTGTCCACCTGCATCCCCACCTGTTATTTTCTTACTTTATTTAATGTTTATCTAATATTTTTGCAACTTGGGTTACTGGGTTTAGGTGGGATAATTTTGCACAGTAAAGGTACATTATCATTTTTCCTTCTGGAGAAATAAATACTATGGCACATAGATGTGTGGATGGTCCCTTTCTCTTCACATTCATAAATTTATGTTCATTTATCCTTGAATTAGTGCATGCTAGGAAGTTCTAGTCATCCATTTCATCTTTGAAGTTTCAATCTGACCTTGATTAATTTTCATTCTTCCCTTCATATTTCTCTGACTAGATGGCAAAAGTGAAGATATGATGACAATGAAACAAAATGAAGAGGAGTGGACTGAATACCACAAGGTTATGGAAAATGTTGTTAAAAGGAGTGGGCTTGAGAAGAATATCTTCTATGACCTTAGAGGAAACCATGATAATTTTGGTGTACCATCAGTTGGTGGTTCATTTGACTTCTTTTCAAAGTATAGTATCAGTGGGGGATTAGGAAGAAGTGGGAACGTTAACAGTGTGACTGTACAGGTGAGTTGTTCTGCTTGTATATTTCTAATGGGATCAAGGTTGTGATGGTGTAGCGCTTAAGCGACAAGGCGCTTGCCTAGGCGCCCAAGGGGCACTAGGTTCTTTTTTTTATTTTTTTTTTACTTTATTTTTTTATATCTAGTAGAGCAATGATATATTTATGCAATTATGGTTATATGCTACATCAATAATCAAAATTTAAACCATTTCTATACAATATGCTATAATTTATAAATTATAATTATGCTAGTAACAACTTAATATGAGAAAAACCAACAAATAATGTACAAATAATTGGATATAAAGAAGCTTATTTATCTCAAAAAAGAAAAAGAAAAAAAGGTATGTGCTTTATAAATCATAAGCAAATAAGGCATGAGCACATAGATTATCAAATATCAAAACATAGATTATCAAGCATAAATAATTTCATTCCAATCAGATGAAAATATATATGTCTTATAATCTGCAATGAGCAGCATTGCAGCAAGATTAGAAAATATAAGAGAACAGAAGAAGAAATAGAGAAGAAGAGAAGGAGGAAAATAGAAGGGAAATTAGGAAAAAAAAAAGTGAAAACAGAAGAAGAAGAAGAAGTAAAAAGGGAACTGAAAAAACAGAAAAAAAGGGGGGGGGGGAAGGGAAAACAGAAAACAAAAATAATTAAATGAAGAAAAGAAGAATAGAAGAAGAAGACTGAGGAAGAAGATCAACTGAAACCAGAGCCGATGAAGGGATCATAGTTGTCAAGGCGACAAGGCGACCTTAGGCGTTGGAGGCCGTCCTGGGCGCCTAGGCGTTGCCTGGGCAACCAAGGCGTTCCTGGTGTATTTTTTTCTTGCCTAAAATATTAATGCTATATCTATGTTTGTACTTTATATATTATATGCAATAATGCAATATGCTCATTGCAGAGTAAGACAAAGAGAGGAAGAAGAAGAAGAAGAAGGGAAAAATGATATCCAAAAAAAAAAAAAAAAAAAAAAAAATTTGGACTTGCAGAGTTGCAGCAGAAAAGAAGAAGAAGAAGAAGGGAAAAAACGATATCCAAAAAAAAAATCTCGTTGCAGGACAAAGAGAGGAGGAAGAAGAAGAACAGTGAGCAGAGTAGACTAGCAGAGCAGAGCAGAAAAAGAAGAAGAAGAAGAAGAAGATGGAGGAGAAGAACTCCATCGAGTAATTGTCTGACGAACAATCAAAAAAAAAAAAAAAAAAGTCATTGCAGAGAATTTCTCGAAGAAGAAAAAAAAAAGCCATACGAACTTGCAGAGTAGCAGAAAAAAAAATGGTTAGTGTGAGACTCAAAGAGGAAGAAGAAGAAGAACAGAGCATAGAAAAAGAAGAAGAAGAAGAAGATACGATATTCAAAAAAAAAAATCATTGCAGAGTAAGACGCAGAGAGGAAGAAGAACAAGAAAAACGGAGCAGAGAGGAAGCAGAAGAAGAAGAAGAAGAAGAAGAAGAAGAAGAAGAAGATGGAGGAGAAGAAAAAAGATTAAAAAGATATTCGAAAAAAAAAAAAACTCGTTGCAGAGAATTTATCAAAGCAGGGGGAAAAAAAAACAAACAAACCATTTGGACTTGCAGAGTTGCAGCAGAAAAGAAGAAGAGAAGAAGAAGATAGGAAGATTAAACGATATTCAGAAGAAAAAAAAATCGTTGACGCAGAGAGGAAGACGAAGAAGAACATGGCAAAAAAAAAAAATCGTTGACGCAGAGAGGAAGAAGACAACGATCAAAGTAGAGAAGAAGAAGAACAGAGCAGAGAAGAAGAAGAAGAAGAAGAAGAGCAGAGAAGAAGAGAGCAGAGAAGAAGAAACAATATTAAAAAAAAAAAAAAAATAATAATCATTGCACACGTAGAGAGGAAGAAGAAAGAACAGTGAAAAAAATACAATAACATCATTCCATTCATACAAATTAACAAAATACAAACAACAAATTTAAAGTTACATACCTGATTGAGTGCCGACCGTTGGAAGAGGAGTAGTTCAGGGAGAATAAAACCTTAATCGTCGGAAGAGTAGTTCAGACTTCAGTCTTCGATTTTCTTTCTTCAAACGACTCTGTGGTTCTATAATCCAGTTTATAACTTTATATAACCCATGATTCTATGTATTAGTGTAAAATATATTATTGTACACCAAACCAATATAAAAGTTCATTTTAGAATCTTATTAAAAAAATACAAAAAGTATTTATAATAATATATTTATCAAAATTATACATTATAATTGAACCAAGGCGGCCGCCCAGGCTGTCTAGGCGTCCAAGGCGCCCGCCCAAGGCGATGTCCAGACTCCTTGGGCAGTCGCCTTTCAAACTTCCACAAGGCGCCTAGTCGCCCAGCACCGATTTTTTCACCTAGACGCCGAGGCGAGGCCTTGACAACTATGGAAGGGATAATAAAAAAAAAAAAAAAAAAAAAAAAAAAAAAAAAAAAAAAAGAGAACTGAAGAAGAAGAAAAAGACCAGACAATGGAGAAAAAATCAGAAGAAAAAACCAGAAGAAGAAGAACCAGAACCGAAGAAAAGAAGAAAAGGAAAAAGAAGAAGATGAAGAAGAAGAAAGAAAAGGAAAAAAAAAAAAAGAACAAAACAAAACATATACATACCGTATTACCATTAGGGCTGTTCAGTAGAGCAGAGAGCTGAAGCCAGAGTGCCGGTGAAGCCACTGGAACAAGGAGGCATTAGGGCTGTTCGGCAGAGCAGAGAGCTTCTCATTCTCCATGAGAATGAAATCACCAAATGAAGTTGACTTTTCGTTTTCCCTGTTTTTTTTCCCTCTTTTAAAAAACTGATCCTATACATCTCAGTCTATTATAAGCAGTACACATGCCAATAGATATATACTAAGAGAATAATATGTATTGTAATAGAAAACATAAAAAAAATGCAAAACAGAAAAAGCGACTGACTGGACCATTAAGCGTCCAAGGTGCTCAATTGGATTCCTTGGCATCTAATTTCGTGACTAGGCACCCGCCTTTTTATGTTAACATAAAGCGCTGGAGCGCCCGGACCCTTATAAGCCACCTGGACGCCTAAGCAATGCCTTGATAAGCTTAATCGGATGTTACATTTGTCTCATAATTTCTATGTAGTTCTTTATAATGAGGATCTTTGAACATTAGTATTTTTACATTCTATTTCACTCTTTCAAGATTAGCTTCTACCCAAATGGGAAAATGGAAAACATTGATTTTATTTGGTCAAAATTTGTTTTGAGATATATTATTATCCATTTCGATGCATACCTTCTTGGGAACACAGTTGAGCGCTCAGCAACTTCTTATTTTCCCAGTGCTTTGGGACTACTCAAAGCTAAGTTCAGTTCTCAACTTGTTATTCTTGATTGAGTTTTTAAACTATATAAATTGGTTTCTGGTCTTCACATTTGATACATAAAGGGAAAAGGTTCTTTGCATGACCCAAGCAGAAAGGGGTTCTTAGATGGCCAACCTAGTTCTGCCAATGTGGAAACCATTGGACAGATTGGGCATGCTCTGAAATCTGGATTTTCTAGTTGTCAAATGTTTGAGTCTAATTCAATTGTAACAAAACCACACAAACAAAGTACTTAACCAGTAAAACTAATAAAGAAGAAGAAGAGAGAGAGAGGATCACGAAAACCAGTAAGAGGCTGGTGTCGAGATCTATATCTCTCCCCTCAACCATCACTTTATATTTATAGATAAAACAGTACCAATTACATAAAGAAAGTCTCCATAAACAGTAGAGACAAAATAAGAAAGAAAGAAAGACAATTAGAGAAACTAAATAATCCAAAATAAGGAAACAAAGTCCAGCCTAATGTCGCTGGTGTTAATTACTTTCAGCGACACTGTGCTGGGCTGTCGGGACTGTTGAGATGGGCTCTAAATGGGCCTTTTTATGGGTAATGTTAACACCCTCTTCCTCAAGCTTGTAGTATATAGATCATCCAATCCAAGCTTGTAACAGTTTAACTGATATGCTGGTCCAAACAGAGGTTTCGTAAGAATATCATCAAGTTGATTTGAAGACGATACAAATGGAGTAACAACTATCTTCTTCATGACAGCATCTTGAACAAAATGCCAATCAACCTCAATGTGTTTGGTATGTTCATGGAAGACTGGATTACTAGCAATATAAATGGCCGCTTGGTTATCACACATCAAGGACATGGGATGTGAGACTTGGAATCCAAGCTCTTGCAGAAGATTTTTCAACCATAATAACTCAGCATTAGTGTTTGTCATAGCACGATATTCAGCTTCAGCACTGGACTTGGATATAGTAGTTTGCTTTTTACTCCGCCAAGTAACCAGATTACCCCCAACAAAGGTACAGTACCCAGTGGTGGAACGTCTATCACCATCAATTCCTGCCCAATCAGAATCAGAATAACCAACAATGTCAAGATGTCGATGTCGATGATAAATAAGACCAGTTCCAGGAGATTTCTTGAGGTACCGCAATATGCAACAGGCTGCCTCCCAATGAACAACTTTAGGAGCATGCATAAACTGACTAACAACCCCAACAACAAAAGAAATATATGGCCGAGTTACAGTTAAATAAATCAATTTTCCAACTAAGCGTCTGTATTGATGAATATCAGAATATTTAGGACTATCACATGTTTCAAGCTTCTGATGTGGGTCCATTGGTGTATCAATTAGTTTGGCTCCAAGAACTCTTGATTCAGAAAGTAAATTAGACACATACTTTCTTTGAGACAGGCTAATGCTTTTACTACTGCAAACCACTTCAATCCCCAAAAAGTAATAAAGAAGACCTAAGTCTTTCATTTGAAAATGAGTATCCAAATAAGATTTAATTTCAGTAATTCTTGTCTTATCATTCCTTGTAATAATAATATCATCGACATAAACAGCAATAATAGTGACATGAGAGGAATGACGTCGTATAAAAACGGAATGATCAGAGTAATATGTAACAAAGCCAAAATCTGTAACAACAGTGCTGAACTTATTAAACCATGCACGAGGTAATTGTTTTAGTTTATAAATTGCCTTAAGCAATTTGCACACCTTAGTTGAGTTCCCTCCCTGAGCAACATACCCTAGAGGTTGGTCCATGTAGACTTCCTCGTGTAGGTCACCCATATAAGAAGGCATTCTTAACATCTATCTGATAAAGAGGCCAATCAAGATTCACAGCCAAAGAAATAATAACACGAACAGAATTAAGACGAGCAACAAGGGAGAACGTATGAAAATAATCCACCCATATGTCTGAGTGAATCCTTTGGCAACCAGTCTAGCCTTTAGTCTATCAACCGTTCCATCAGAATTATACTTGACTGTATAAACCCATCTGCAATGAACCACTAAATGACCTTCAGGAAGATCCACAAGAGTCCATGTATGGTGAGCCAATAAGGCATCCATAGCTGCTTTCCACCCGGGATGGGACAAGGCTTGGGAAAGAGTAGTAGGAACAATGGTAGTAGATAAAGAGTGAACCAAATTTTGGTGACAATAAGGGAGATGGTTAGTTGAAACAAAATTATCAATAGGGTAAGCAACTAAAGAATGCTGAGTATAAGTATGAGTACCTTTACGAAGAGCAATAGGAAGATCAAGAGAGACCTCAGGATCAGGAGAAGTAGTAATCATCGGTGGAGCAGCTGGTGTAGTAGTTGTTGGAGTCACTTTAGAGCGCCGTTGATAAACCTGTAGGGGAGGTGGTGGGTCATCAAATGGAGAAGAGGCATCAGAAGGTGGAGAATCATCAAATGGGACTAAAGGGATCGGCGGTTCAGATGGAGGTGAAGGAGGTGGCACCAAGACTTGATAGTATGACTTGTCTTCGAAAAAGGTAACATCAGGACTGACATAGTGACGTTTAGTAGTAGGATCAAAACACTTATTCCCCTTTTGAGTTCAGGAATAACCAAGAAAGATACATTTTAGAGAACGGGGGAGAATTTTCCCAATTTAGGATGCATAATTTAAACAAAGCACGTACTACCAAAAACTCTAGGATGAACAAAAAATAAAGGAGTGTTAGGATAAAGAAGACGAAATGGGATTTTGTCGTGTTAAACAGAAGACGACATACAGTTTATTAGAAAACAGGCTGTCAAGATAGCATCACACTAGTAAAAATAAGGGACATTCATATGAAACATTAGAGACCTGGCAATATTCACAAGATGCCTATTTTTGCGTTTAGCAACCCCATTCTGTTGAGGGGTATAGGCACAACTTGTATGATGGATTATACCATTATCAAAACAGAAATCAAAAACAACATTTTGAACATATTCAAGAGCATTATCTGTTCGTAACACTTTAATTGAAATTCCAAACTGAGTAAGAATTTTCTTATGAAACCTTTTGAAAATAGAAAGAAACTCAGAACTATCTTTTATTAAATAAAGCTAGGTCATCCTGGAAAATCATCCACGAAGGTTACAAAATAAGATAAACCTAATTTATTGGGTACACGGCAAGGGCCTCAAATATCAGAATGTACTAAAGAAAAGGGAGTAGAATTCCTAGGAGTAGAACTAGCAGGAAAAGACGAACGATGATGGTTTCCTAGCTCAAAGGCCTCACATTGTAGTGTAGTGAGAGGCTTGCAACTAGGAATAAGAACCTTCATCTTAGACAAAGACAAATGACCAAGCCGGTAATGCCATTGAAGAGGGGTAGTAGTAGTAATGGTAGTTGCAGCAATAGGTAAACGTTCAGTGGGCTCCAAGTAGTACAGACCAGCATGCTCGTGTCCGTCACCAATCATCTCCTTATTCCTGAGATAGTAAAAGGTACAATGGGAGGGGTTAGAGGTAGCAACATAATTGGGAGATTTAATTAGTTGACTAATAGATAAAAGATTAAGAGGAAAATTAGGTACATGTAGGACTGAGGGTAAAGACATAGACTGGTTAAGGGAGACATTACCATACTGAGAAGCAGTGATGGAAGATCCCATCAACAAGGTAAATAGTAATAGGTTTATTGGTTTCATGAAGAGACGAAAAGACAGAGGACTCACCTGTTAAGTGACAGGTGGCACCCGAATCAATGATCCAAAGGTGAGGGGATTTCTAGGAAAGGAGGGCAGATGTAATTGTATGAGCCAAAATAGTAGTAGAAGAAGGACCAGTAGTCTCAAGGTTCTGAACCCTTCAAAAAAGGGCCTCATACTGATCAGAAGATGGAACAGGTGTAAATGGTGGAATCAGGGCGGCCGGAGGATGCATCATCAATGGTAACAGTATTCACCAAATTATTTGCCCCTTTAGGACAACCAAACTTATCCCAACAGGTATCAGTAGTATAGTTGGGTTTGTTGCAATGAGTACAAAAACAGGCAGACTTATCAACTGAAGAACGGCCAAAACCACGACCATGACTACGACCACTGTTGGAGCCACTACCCCTAGAGATAGAACCTCGATCACGGCCAGCAAACAAGGCAGTTGTATCTTTTGGGGAGTGTCGGTCTGGGGAACCAAACGTTGGAGACAAAAGAAGGTTTCACTTAGGGGTAGGTATGGAAGCACCGGCAAGGAGCTGACTCTTCACAGCTTAATACTTAAGAGAAAGGCCAGCCAGAAACTTGGCCATATAAAATTCAGACTATTGGGTCTTTAGTTTATTAATATCAGTGGTAAGGGGCTGCACAGCCTAGATCTCTTCAATAAGTCCTTTAAAGCCTCCATAGTAGTCAATCAAAGATTTTTCACCAATAGAATAGGTGAACATCCTCTCATAGAGGTCATAAATCCTAGAAACATTCTTATCTTGGCCATAGGTCTCTTTTAGATTGTCTCATATGGCCTTGACAGTATTGTGAAACATTACAGTAGGCAAGATGGAAACGTCAATACTATTCCATAACCAAGTTTGAACTAAAGAATTATCACGAAGCAAAGTATCGTAAACTTTGACAAATTCTGGATCTTTAACATCCCTAACAGGAGCATCTCCAGAAAGAATCATAATTTTGTCTTTAGACAAGTTGTAGGCCTTGATAGCCTGAGCCCATAAAAGGTAGTTTGAAATCCCTTTCAATTTCATAGTAATGATCTGAACTTCCGTAGGCTTGTAATCAGTCATCGTGAATAGTAATAACAACACAAATAAGCAATGTAAACAAAATTGTTCTTCTTTCACTCGGTTCTGCCAACCGAGAGGCCAAGGTGGTAAGGCTCAAAGAGAAGCAGAGGATGATGAAGGTAACTGGGGTTACACAATATATCCTTGCACAAATAAATAAATTCTCGGTTCAGCCAACCGAGTGGCCAAAGGATTGATGGCTCAAGAGGGGTGGCGGTAGGATGATAGGTAGTAATTTTTTTTTTTAATTAATGCTTACCACATAGACAGTAAGAAGATGATCAAGAAATTATCAATCACACATAGACAGCATAGTAGTAAGTACAACAGATCTTGATCATCTAGTAACATCAAGGAGAATTAGTACATAGTTAGAGCAAAAAATATCAAAGGCCTATCAAACCAAATTTTGATGATAGGCAAGATCTAATGCTCTGATACCATGTAACAAAACCACACAAACAAAGTACTAAGCCTGTAAAACTAATAAAGAAGAAGAAGAAGAAGAGAGTGAGAGAGGATCACGAAACCAGTAAGAGGCTGGTGTCAAGATCTATATCTCTCCCCTCAACCATCACTTTGTATATATAGATAAAACAGTACCAATTACATAAAGAAAGTCTCCATAAACAGTAGAGACAAAATAAGAAAGAAAGAAAGACAATTAGAGAAACTAAATAATCCAAAATAAGGAAACAAAGGAAGCAGTCCAGCCTAATGTCGCTGGCGCTAATTACCGTCAGCGACACTGTGCTGGGCTGTCAGGACTGTTGAGATGGGCTCTGAATGAGCCTTTTTATGGGTAATGTTAACATCAATCATTTACCCTCCTGTGTATTGGTGTGCATTCTCTTTGTTGTCTATATAGACACACACACACACCCACACACCCACACACATAGAAAAGTTTCCTTGGTCGACAGACCGGGTAAGGAGACCCTGGTCAGGACACCTAATTCCACCATCTGTAAGGATCCAATGGAAAATCTAACTTTTGGATACCTGGCTGATGGTCTGGATAAATCACATGTCAAATCTCATACCTAAATTCAATCATTTACCTCCATGTAATGCTATACTCTCACTTACCCAAAAAAAATGCTATACTCTTCCGTGGATGTCTATGCACCCTCTCAGTATTCCCTTGCATCCATGTTAAATTTCTTAAATTTTTCAATGATCTGCTTTGCCACATGGCCAACTCTTTTTGTGCAGAACTTGACATGTGAGCAGGGGACCTTGAGTTCTGCCGGTCCACAGAATTCAGCCCATTCTTATCTGCCACGTGGCCAAAGTAATAACCTGACCATGAGTTGGTTATGTGGACCACCATACCCTGACCATGAGTTGGTTATGTGGACCACCATACCAGAAAACCTTCTCCCATGTATAATGTTTTTACGGCTAATGCTCTGACTGGTAGTCAGAAAATCCCTCCTGAAAACTTTGCAGAGTAACTCAACCATCACCATGAACAAGTTCGAGTTGAATTTGGCTCTTGGAGATGTTGCACTCAAATTTGTAGTTCCTTAATTTTTGTTTAATTGTAGAGCTTATTTAAGTCACCTTGACATGGGTGTGCTGCAATATCCAGAGTGGTGGACGGAAGCATCTATTTGTAGGGTTTGACAGTACGATGCCCATCGGTTTACGTGGCCCAACTAATCTTTTTGGGCATCCAACAGAAGAACTACTAGCCGACATAGATATTGAGCTCTCACAGTGGAATTCTCAATCGGCGGAGCTGGTAACAAAGATCACCTTTGGGCACTTTCCGCTTTCATTCTCAGCATCCACAGATACTGGGAAGAGTTTGAAAGATGTTTTCCTCAAGCATTCCTTATCAGCCTACCTATGTGGGCATCTTCATACAAAGTTTGGTAAGAATTTGAAGCGGCACCACTGGTCAGGTCATCATTTCTTATCATTGGAGAAATATTTCCAACTAAATCTCCACCAAGCACCTGGAGGAAGTACTCTAGGTCTGCAAAGTTGTTCTGATGAAGCTCCCCCATTCAATGAATTTTGGGAGTGGGAGATGGGTGACTGGAGGAAGAGTAGGGTTATGCGTGTGTTGGCCATTGATTCAGGTCATGTTTCATATGTTGATATTGACTTTAAGATGGGAGCTAAGAAAACTATCATATTGCCTACATTTCCGCTAGATTCACGCTTCATGCTGATGGCATCATCTCCCCATGATTATAGTTGTTCTGGTGATCTGTCACCTTATGAGAATGTCAAAGCTTTGGTATTCTCATCTCTGCCAATTGTATCGGTTGTGGCAAGAATCTATGACTCATGGCCTGGACATCTTGACATGGTCATGGAGTCATCTATGAGAAAGCATGAAAACTCCAGGAGGGGAGATCTCTACACTATCCCATGGAATTTGAGAGCCTTCGATGATCCATCTCCTGACCGATTCTGGCTGCAAATAGAGGCAATAGACATCACGGGAAGATCAACGTTAACTGAATTAAGGCCATTTTCAGTTAATGGCTTCACTGCAAAGCTTAATTGGAAGTGGATGGAGTTTCTGGTTATGGGCTGTCAGTGGGCTGCCCTGTATTACCCCATTCTTTTGTCAATTTTTTTGTTCCTCTCCTCCATTCTCATTATTCCAAAAGCAGTTCTCATATTTTCGGAGAAGCAGTACACATTTAAGGTTTTCATCGTTGATAAAAGCTTCATTAGTGGTATATTATGGGTTTTGATAGATTTCTGCAGGGTCTCTGTGCTCTGGTTTGGTTTGTTAGTTTACTTGTTTTACCTGCTATTCTTCCCTTGGGGTTATGGACAAGTTTTCACTGAAGGTGGGGATAGGGGATACATGACCTTCAAGGGTTGGGTTGTAGGTGTCTCCCATGAGAGGGGTGAACAAGCTTACATTGGACATCCCGATGTTATGGTGGTTGTCTTACCCCACCTCTGTTTTGTAGTCTTGCCTGCTATTTTGGTTATGTGTGCTTTGGTTGCTGAAAGAGCAGTATATCAACTTTATTACTTCTTACTGTCAGGGAAGAAAGACGATTACAGTAAAGGAAGTCAGAAACTTTTGTATGGCTACCTAGGCAGTGAAAGATCAAAGTATTTATGTGGTGGGCGGTGGGTGAGGAAACTTCTCATTTCATTTTGCTTGGTTATTTGTTGGAAACATTGGAAGGTAAATCTTCAATAACCACTAATGCTTTTTTACTTTTCTTCTTTTGACTTTAGTTTTGGTTTCTTTTCTTTGTTCTTTATTATGTTCTTACCCATAGCATTCACAGTATGCAATATCAGAATATGTAGAGGACATGTGGTGCAATGGTTCTTTTAAAAGCATAATTGTCATGCCTAGGCGCCTAGGCACCCTTCTGACGCCTTGGAAAATTGGGCGCCTTGGTTGCCTAGGCGGGCGCCTTGGTCGCCTAGGCGCCTCGTCAGGCCTCCAACGCCTTAGTTCGCCTTGGCGCCTTGACAGCTATGGTTAAAAGGAGACCTCATTCTAGATTCAAACTGGCCAGATGGCTGTAACCTATTGTGGGGGGTGGGGGGGGTTGCGAAAAGGTCAAATGCCCATTGCGTATTCCAATTTCAGTTATAACACCTGTAAATATAAATGCTTGGTTCATAACTCTGAGTCCACTATGACATACTAAACTTAATATGGTATATGGTTATCTTGTTGAAGGAAGGCTTATTACATTATTTCACACATACAGTAAACTGTAGCCATATAAATATCTCACTGTGCAACCAACTGTGACGTGTATCAATTAAATTACTTTTTGTTCATATATTGAAAAAAATCCTGTGATTTTCTCAATCCCATGAATTTCATCTTAGGTTCACCATTCTTCTAGTCAATCATTTCCATCCATGTTCCAGTCCAATACCTGGGCCTGTCCATTTCTGGATATGTGTGTGTGTGTGTGTGTGTGAATTTTTTTTTTGGGTCCATACTTAGGCTGGAAAGGAATTGAGTTGTTTTCTTATTTCGAAGGCTATTTGAAAGGGAACCATTGAACCATTGCCCTCGCTTCTTTGTAGTCATGCATCATGTCCTCTGCAGCACATCACCCTCTGAATGTTTGTTGATAAGATCGTAAATCATAAATGGACCATTTCTTTCCTCATGATTCTGTCCTTATAAACATAGTTCATATTTATTTTCTCATAATATCCAATACTATTTGTATGTATATAAAATTCTTTCCTTTTTTTGCCCTTGTGTTTTCTTCTTTTCTACAGCTTTGCAGAGCTCTGATGAAAGCATATGAAATGAACTCATTTATTCATTTCCCGGGATATTGTCTGCCAATTCCACTCTTATTGGTTTATGCAGTTTACAAGACGAGGCAGGTTTGATTTGCACCTTTGGAGGTAAACTTCTCCATCACAGTCCTAATGAATGATGGTTACTTAAAACACGAGTTCATGTGCATTAGTCTCAAAGGTAGCCTTACAAGCTTTGAGATGACAAGCTTTGAGATGATCATGAAAACAAAGGCAAACTAGAAGTTAAAGACGAAGCAATGCATAGTTTGGAAGAATAAAGCATATGCACTTGAATGGTTGGTTGAGATGGTTGCATTGTAGCATGCTCTTCGTTGAAGTCACTTAATCAGAAGAGTATCAATTCAAAACCTTGTAGAGGGAGATGGGATTAGTTGGCAGATGATATATTTAGAAACTTATGTGGGAAATACATTGTTGTACAATAGTGATAGATATTTATTGGTTAGCAGATTAGTAAGCAAGCAATTGGCCAAAGACAACCGGTCTGAGATTAATAAATGTGGTCTCGTTTCACTCACTTTATTTTAACTATGAATTTGGAATATTGTTTTTTGTTAGGGGTTCGATTGTTATTAAAAAGGCATCTTAATTTGAAATGGTAAGCCTGCATCTTCTTCTTCCCAGTGGTTTAAAAATATCTGCACACCGGTTTTTTAATTAATATCGAGCACATTTTCATGTTGCACTGCAGATATTATGGATTTATCCTTTTTCTTTGGCTTGAAAAAATAGCGCTACCATGGGTTGGTTAACCCTTTTGATATTGGCGTGTGTTGTTCATGCCCTTACCTAAAAAAAAAAAATGCACTATTAGATTTACCAGTAATTTGATTGGCTTATCAGAGCAAGGTAACCATTTAGGTGGATTGAGCAGGATTTGCATTGTTAGAGACATGATAGAAGAGTGGTTTTTGGGATTATCGATGCCTTTTTCTGGCAGGTCATGGAGACTTGATGTGGTTCCAAAACTAATATGGTTATGTCTTGAGAATCACAAAGTTCAGATAAATAGCCTAAAAATAATGTCAAAACTCAGACATGTCTGCCCAAGTCTCGACTAATTAGTGATCCAAGTTATAAAAGGACATGTTTTGAAGTGAGAATTTGGATTTGGCATTTCACAGTGAGGTTAAGGTTGGGTAATGGCTATGCCCTTATTTTCAGGGTTCAGCAAGGGTAGAAGTCCATGTACCTGGTGGGTAAACGGGCAAAACCTGTAGTCTTGAGCCCTAGACAGTTTCTTTAAACCTGTAATTCCTGTCTTTTGACTAGATTAAGGATTATGAGAAGGCTTATATGCTCTGGGTATATAGACTAAGGCGCTAGGCCTTGGATTACTCGTGTGGAAATAATGTGAAAAATTACTTAAGGCCATTTATGGTATGATTTCTATTTCAATACATGGTCTTATTTCATGAAATCATACTCTTTGGTATGATTTTGGCACCCAATTTCAATTGAAATCCTGAAATAGTTGGAGTCTTGTTTTAGTTATTGCATGTTCAATTTATTTCATAATATGTCAAGATTTATAGATCTTAACCATCCCCTTCAAAGACCCCCCACCCCTCCCCCTCTGCAACCACCAAAACCTTCCTTGCCAGGGCATTTCCCCTCCTGGCTCCTGCTCCTGAATTTGTAATGGCAAACAATCGTCCTCCATCAAAGCACCGCATGACCTCTAGAAAGCAAAACAAAGAAAGGCTTGGTAAATGGCATTTCAAACAACACCGTAGGTACCTTCGTAAGGGCCTCATGCTTCAGTTATGGATCCGCAACTTTCTTAACAACTCGTTGACTTCCAACATGGTCGCTGATATAATTTTGCCACACATGCATAGATGAAGTCTCTCATTCAATCACCTTCAGAAGAGTTCATTTAGTCAAAAAAGGAAAGATAAGGAAAAAGAAGCATAGAAACTCATTCTTGCTTTTACCCATAGTGGGTTAGTTGAAGCTTTAGGGACAATCCGAAGAACAAAAGAGGGGGAAAAGCAGAGTTTTAGGGGTGAGGAAGGATGGGAGGAGGGAAATGATACTGCCCTATTCTTTTATCTTTTTTTTTTTCTTCTTTCTTTTAGGCTCTGTTTGTTTTGACACGTAACATTTTATAAGTAAAAAAAAAATTCCATGTTTATTTCCAGTATGTAGAAGAAATATAAAGTTCTAAAGAGTAAAGGATCAGCACACACCTAGAATGCTTGGAGGTAATTCCAAATCTGGTAACTTCTGAAGATAATTGTGCTCTTGATGACATTCCATCAGATGATGAAATAAAGTTGGCAGTTTTTTGAATGAATTAGAACAGCTCACCAGGGCCAGACGGTTTTCCTGGCAAGTTCTTTTGCTTATGTTGGGATGTAGTAGGGAGAGAGGTGTGCAAAGCTATTAAATCATTTTTCACTGATAGTGAATTAGCAAAAGGAGTTAACGACTATATAATTCTGATTCCAAATATAGAGGGTGCAATGAATTTATCAGATTTAGACCAATCTGTGTGGGAAATTTTGTGTATAAAATTATCCCAAAAATTTTAGCAACAAGGTTAGGAGGCTTTGTGGGTAAATTGATATCTGAAGAACAGGGGGCGTTTGTGAAGGGTCGTGTGATTCACGATAATATAGGAATGGCCTCAGAATTGGTGTCCTTGATGCATAGAAAAACGCAAAATGGTTGTATTACTCTCAAGCTTGGTAATCAAAAAGCTTATGATTCCCTAGAATGGGATTTCTTGATGAAGGTTCTGAAAAAGTTTGGATTCACAGACTCATTCATTGGAAGAGTAGCCTCACTACTAAAGTCGGCTAGACTCTCTGTTATGATTAACGGAGGTCCAGTGGGGTTCTTTGATGCTTCACGTGGTCTTTGTCAGGGGGACCCTCTATCCCCATTATTATTTTTATTGGCCAAGGAAGTGCTCTGTAGAGGGTTGAATCTAATGGTAAACAAAGGTATGCTGGAAAAAATATACAAAGGAAGGGGAGTTAGCACTCAGTACATATTTGATGTTTGCAGATGATGTTTTCTTCTTTGTTAAAGCAAGCATGAGTGCAGGAAGGAATTTAAAAAGAATGTTGCAAATGCTACCAGGAGTTTGGTGGACAACGAATTAACACCTTAAAGAGCAAAGTTTTTTCCTTCTTCTCAAATGGTGTCCAAAAGGAAAAAACAGAAGATGCTAGAGTACCTGTAGTTTGTTGAAGGTAGCTTCCCAACAAAATATCTTGGTGTGAATCTATTTAAAGAGCGTGCTAGAAAGGAAAACCTCTAACCTCTGATGGACAGATTTAGAAGAAAATTCTCAACTTGGAAAGGTCAATTTCTGTCCTATGCAGGTAGAGTGGAACTGGTAAAGTCTATTTTGAGCATCACTTTTGTACATTCCTTTTTGCTTTATAAGTGGCCAACAGCTCTGGTAAAGACTGCGGAGGATTAAATGAGAAATTTTATCTGGACAAGGGATCCAAATAAAAGAAAAATAGTAGTAGTTAAATGGGACACTATGTGTCAGTTGAAAGTTGAAGGTGGGCTAGGAATTCGAAGATTGGAAGACCAAAATGATGCTTTTCTTGCTAAAATGGCGTGGAAGGTGAGAGTGGAGGAGACAGCCTATGCAAAATTTATGAGAGGATATTGCTTTAATAAGGTGGGGGTGATGAGAACACCTATTGTGGTTTTCCCTTGCTGGTCTGGGATTCATCGTCTGTGGGACTGGACGGCAAAACCTTGTAGGTGGATTATTGGAGATGGATCCTGTAATAAAAAATAACAAAGTAAAGCAATATATTGTATAGACTAATCAATAATGATGTAACAAACAATTAATTATTATTATTTAATAATTAATTATCAAATAATAAAAAATATACATGCAATAATCATACATGCATCTAATAGGTTATATGTCAACCTAACCATATACTAAAACTGGAACAAAGCGTACCTCATAAGCAAAAAACCGAAGCTTTGAAAGAGGGTTGAGTCGTGTTGGTACACTCTCCTTAAGACTGTATTTGCCCTCTATTGGTGCAATAGGTCTCCTGCAAATCTGTCTCCAAGATAAAACAACCCCTATATAGGATATCTACCCAGTGTGCACAAACTGTCAGGTATATGCAGACCCAACGGCTATGATCAACTCCTTTGGAAAACCAACGAGGCTTGACCCTCCGACTAAACAGAATAGGAAGAGAGAGAGTTGGAGAGGAAGAGAGAGAGGAATCCTATTGATTTCAAGTGATTGGAAGCATGGGGTCGGGCTTTATTTATGGGCCCAAGTACCACTTGGAAGTGCCCACTGAATGGGGTGTGACCCTCTAGATGGACCGTCCAGATCGTGTCAGATCATGGATCTTATGATCGATGGTCTAGATGGCATCCATTCGGGTGTAGAGATGTAGAGAATCTCTACACACTTGCCCCTCAAAAGGGTGTCTGCGTAGGGGTGGGTCAAAACCCGACCACACCTGCTGCTCGCGGCCCACGCCCACGCCTGCTTCGAGGTCGCTGTCGCGATCCGATCTGGCGCCCGCGTATGTGTGAGTCTACTTGAACCGAGCTAGGCTTTCTTGCTTAGGCTCAATTGGTAGGCAACAACCCCTACAAATAAGGACCCCTCCTCCTTAACCTCTAAGCAATGTGAGACTAACAAGTTCCTACACTACTCACACCAACTCAAAACTGAAAATCAAAACTCCCGCCCAAAACCAAAATCAAAATTTTGAAACTAAATCAAAAAGGACAAATTTTGAGTTTAAATTTCTTTTGAAACTTTATTTTGAAAAAGAGTTTGTTTTGACTTTTACTTATTTTTTCCAACAGATCCAAAATTAATTTATGGAGAAATTAGTGGATGGGAGACTTTAATCTGGCGGAGAAAGTTCGGTTGGACATCAGAAATTTCCAAGGCATGGATTACTCCCTTTGACATTTTATTGATAATGGTACTTGGAAATGGCCAAAGGTGTCGGCTGCCACTTTACGTAGCTGCTTCAATGATGCAAACAATATTCCCTTGGTAGAGGGCGAAATGGATCCCTTGGTGTGGACTAGGGAATTGAATGGGATTTCCACTGTAAAATCTGCATGGCATTGGCTAAGGAATAAAAAACCGGAACAATCTTGGACAGCAGATGTGTGGAATAAAAATATGATTCCAAGAGAATCGTTTTTGGTTGGCGTTGGCAACATGGAAAAATTCCAACAGATGATGTGATACACAAAAAGAATGTTAGTATGCCATCGAGATGCCACTTTTGCTATGTAGAAGAAGAAACCTTTCAGCACTTATTCTTATTAAACTCTTTCATAAAAATGATTTGGACAGAGGTGGGGACGATATTCCATCAACATTGGCAGGAACCAAATTCCATTGATGAATTCAATATTTGGCGGAAAAGGAAAGCAAGAGTGGCTCCTTTGAAGAAACTATGGATGTCGTTAAAGATAGTGGTGCTGTCAGTAGCTGTGGGAGGCATTGTTCGGGATAGGACTGGCCGGGTTCTTGTTGCATTTGCAGAATACCTAGGAGTGGATACAAACTACAAGGCTGAATTTAGAGCTGCAATTCGTGGAATTGATGAAGCACAAGAATTGGGTTTCAGGAAAATATGGCTAGAAAGTGACTCAAATTCAGTTGTATTGTGCATGAGAATATGAACTATTCTGTGGTATATGAGATAGAGCTGGCTGGCACTATCAAGAAGGATTACATCCTGTGATCTAAGATACACTCATTGTTGTAGAGAAATAAATATAGTGGTTCACATCCTGGCTAGACGAGCAACATTTAAGAGAAGATCATATGTTTGGACTAATTGTCCCATTGTAGCTAGAGAGGTTGTATGGGATGTTTCCCATAGATCTCGATATAGATTTCAGTGATCTTTATTTTACTTTTATCCTTTGGGAGAACCCTGTTGATGGCAATGCCGAAGGTGGGGTTTCTAATAGATGGATGTTTTTGATGTACTTTACTTTTCTTTCCTTTTACTAATATAAATGGATCTTTGAGTGAAAAAAAAAATGAAGTTCCTTTTTCCTCTCCTTTAGAAATCATTGTATTTTACCTCTTGGAAACAAACATTGAAAACAAAATTACATATATAATATTACACGTAAAATTTTACGTTTACATTGAAACATACAGAGCTTTGTGAAAAATTACACGAACGTCCCCTTGATAATTCGTTTATTTTTTTAGGTGATATTGAAAATTCATTTATTACACAACACTACCTTATGCATTTTAAACTTACACGGACCTCCCTCAAAAAATCATATTTATGACAAATAAGTCCACTCCGTTAGGCAATGGACGTTAGTTGTTGATGTGGACAACGATTTTTTTTAAAAGACAAAAATACCCTTATTTATAGTGAAGTTACCTTTTTACCCTTACTAGTCCTAAGGCAAATAAGGGTTTTTTTTTTGAAAGGAGGAATTCATTGGGTTCATAGTGTTTCCTCTAGAAAAAAGAGATGTAACATAGAATCCAGTCTGGGGCTATGAGAGGGAGTTACCAAAGTTGAGAGAGAGAGACGACAATAGTCAGCCATCAATGGAGACAACAAGGAGGCCTGACAACACTGCCGAAATTGAATCTGACCCTTTGTAATGTCTGTTTCATCTTGATTGTCTCGTGATCATAGGAGGAGTTTGGTATGGGCAAAGTTGGAAATATAAAAGATACTTCAAACATATTATTCCAAAGGTTAGTTACCCCATCTGTCATTTCTCTAAACGTTGGGTATCATAGGTGTAATTTACCCATTTCAAAATAGGAGTTGTTTCTAACAAAAAGTTTCACAAATCTAATATGTCTAGAGGGTATATATAGAGTGGTGCAAATATGTGCTTGACATCGAATTGGGTATAGATCAATTCATGAATAAATAAATCCTAAGTTCCTCTGCTTATATATCAAGTTTCAATCAAAATGGAATAAATAAAACAATAAAAATGTAATGGAGAATTGAAATTTTCCTAGAAAAAAAGGTTTGAGAATATAAGGAAATAACCTTTCAAACAGTACCAATTACGTATAAAATTTCACTTGTGGCCAATCTTTGACCATGTCCAAGAAAAATATGTACAATGAATTTCCATATCATTTACCAAAAAAAAAAAAAAAAAAACAAAGAAGAATTTCCATATCACTTTCCTGCTTTCCATGTGGCAAAACTTGCTGCCGGTCTAAAGATACCCTCTAGACTTGCCACTTTAGAAAATCTTTTGGCAGTTAAGTTTGTAGCGTACAGTAGTAAGCCTACAACAATACACAAGAATAAAATACAAGGACCACCCATTTTGAGCAAGATGGAGTGGTGGGCTAACTAAATCACTTGTTAAACCACTTGGATGGGTAGAATATTACTCAATGGACTGCCCACATATTAAGTTTGAATATTTCTCATCTCAATCACATTGGAAAAATGCATTTAGTGCTTAAACTAGATAAACAAAAGGTGATATGAACATCTTATTAAATTCTAGAACCACGTACGTACCAGTTATTAGAACCTATTCGAACCTAGATGATGAATTCACATCCATTCCGTGGCAGCCACTGATGTTTGATGAAGGCTGTAATTTGACTGGAACAAAGACACCTACGACAAGTCAACACAATCCATATATTATTATATATTTCCCTAATTGAACAACTCTATCATGGATATTGTAGAAGATGAAGCTTCAATGACATAGACAGCCAATCATCTAAGTACTACATTCATATCTTGATTTATGAAATAGAGGCAATCGATTTTCGAAGTGAGTGCCATCATCTCCCATGTGATCTTTCAGAAGCAAATAAGCTGTTCAAATAAGCTGTTCCTTGGTCGGTTGCAGCTTATTTGCTAGCTAGCTTTTATAATTCCTAAAGCAGGAAAGGGGCCTGTGACACCTGCACTGACTCTTAACATTTCTGTTCTCTTACTTCTCTCCATGACCTCCACTAGCCACTCTATACCCTCCCTCTTTGATCCCTGTCCTGCAATTGCAATAAAACCTTTTATTTTCAAGCATTATTATGCCATCATTGAATACCTACCTCTATTATGTAATTGAAGAAGATTACTAACCAAGGGCTGATTTTGAATCCTCAAAGCGTGATGGACAACCAGCATCAATTCCATAGATTTACACTATAGTTTGCCTCTTTTTTGGTAATTTCTGCTATAGAATGTCACACTTTTAATGCTAATGTGACAGAATAATCTTAAGCACAACCAAGAAACATTCCAAATAACAGATATTTTTTCTTTTCTTTTTTTCCACTTTCATCATTTCCTAAATTTTTTATGATGTCGCGTGATCAGCTCTTAATAGAGTTGAATAGCAGAAAAGGATTTGTTTTCCAATTCCATTTAGTTGGGATAAGACTTAGTTGAATTGAGTGTAAAATCAGACAACAATTTACCTACCATTAATTAAAGGATAGTTATTTCCCCCTTCTTTTAAGTCCTTCAGAAAGTCAGGGAGAGGCATTAGCTTTGGCCTTTTCTTTATTGAGTCTAAGTTTGTCTTAATCACATTCTCTCTCTCTCTCTCTCTCTCTCTCTCTCTCTCTCTCTCTCTATATATATATATATATGTGTGTGTGTGTGTGTGTGTGTGTGTGTGTGTGACTTATAAAACAAGATTTAAGCCTTCCCCATGATTTTTGATGAATGGGTAAAGCTTTCTGCAGCAAGGAACTGTGGATTTCAGACCCTACACCACCATGACAATCAGTAGTGAAGGCCCAGCGGATTCCAGGTAAGGCGCTGGTGGGATTCTAAGTCTGCAATCAGGTGGATTCTTGATTGGCCATCTCTCCTCTATCTCTTTTCTCCTTTTCCATTGAATTACAGATTCTTCTAATCTCTATACCCTGCAGTTTTGAAACTTTAATAAAAATTGAGCTCAAACCCAGTCCTGTTAGGGTTCAAGATGAATTTAACTTTGTCCGAAGTCAGGGCAGATTTGGGTTGCCAGGGTCAAACTTGCATCCCTAGCAGAAAGTGAAAGCAAACTGATTGGGAATGGAAAAGATTATATTTCAAGGGCTATGATTGGTTGATAAAAATGAACATCATGACACCATAAAAATCGAGCAGGTTGGGATCATGAAATTGATCTTGATGTACTATTCACATCATAAGGAATCCGATGCAATTGACCGAGCATCGATCAAACTTCAAAAGAAAAAAATTCTTTTTCAAGGGCCCAAACTGGCCGATGAAAATGGGTGTTCTTATTGCACTATTTGCAGAAAAACGAAATAAACATGTGTGTACTACTTACTACAAGGGTCAAAAAGCAGAGGTCCCTTCACTCCATTTTTTATTTTATTTTATTTTTTTTTTATTTTTATTTTTATTTTTATAAATCCCCAGAGATTTTTCTCTCAGAATTTTAAATTCTGACTTTTAAATCTTGTTTTATAGCCTTTTCAAATAGGATGTAAGGAGAATCATAAAAAAAAAAGGCAGGTTTATAAATGGATCAGCAATGGATCCGTATGGATTAATCAAGTGTCTCCATCCTGTTTGTTTTCCCCGACTTTCAAACGTGATACTTTTCGATCCAACCATCCGATTTCAACGGGCGATATATCATTTCTTCATATCAATACGGAGAATTAAAGCTTGATTTTTCATTAAAAGAGGTTTAGGACAGTTACAAGGCCTGAAATCGAATCTTTTCTTCCGACAATGATATCTTTTGGTCCGGCTATCGGATCGGATTTCAATTTGTGATACCTCATCGGAAATGTTTTTTTCGAGCACTACACAATAGTGTGGAAATCAGGCCAAGATTTGACCAATAAATTTAATGAAAAGAGAATACAAGAACTTTTGTTAGGTGGTAAGTTTAGCATTAGAAAAATTAGTTAGGGTTCGAGAGGTCCTTTTGTCCCAATGGGGTTGAAAATTCGAAAGACCCAACTCAAGTCCTTTGGAGAATGTCTTCCACAAAAAGTGGGGTTTCTTATGTTTCAGTAGGCTGTTCCGGGTTTTGTTTGGGTTCCGGCCTTCCTAGCTTGTTGGGATTTGGCCTTTGGTTTCCTCCCCTTGAATGTATTTTTTTTTTCTCCTTTTTACTTCTCAATAAATTATCTATGCATAAAAATAAAAACCTTGTATAGCGACACTAGCCTGTTTAATTTTACACATCCTTTATCTATCATATTGATTTTATTTTTTTTTATTTTTTTTATTTTTTTTTATTAGTGAAACATCAGTAAGGCTGAATAGGATGTTTAGCTTACCAAAAAAAAAAAAAAAAAAAAAAATCCGTATGATACATAGAGATAGGAGAGTTGAAACATCAAGTAGCTGCTTGCATCAGCTATTATATTTTAATTTATAATGGATCTCTAATCCATACTTTAGCCATTCTAGCAAGAAAGAGAATGGTATATGTTGGAGGGCAGGAAACATGCTGCCCATCCCAACCTCAAACCTAACTTTGGAAACTTTGGAGATCGATCTTATTGAGTTACCATAAATGTTTCATAACTAAAGATATCTAAGCATGGTTCAAAGTAAACAAATTTTATAAAGACCACAAATGATTCGAATGTAATAATATAGGATAGTGTCATCTTTGTAATTTTCCATAATTTTGAATTTTTAAACTCGAATGTCATTTTTTTTTGGTAGAACTTAAATTATTCATTAGATCGTAACGTGCTCAGGGACTAATTGATACACATGTTATACAGCCATGGAGTGTAAGAAGGTCAAACTGTCTGACACGACTTAGACAGAGCCTGCGAAGCTAAGGAATTAGCAAGGCTGTTAATCTCCCTAGAAATAAATTTGAAAGAGTCGAAAACAAAGTATTAATACAAGGAACTAATGTCATGTATAAGTGATACAACATTTAAAAGTGGCTCTCGATCTGCATTTTGAAGAAAGTTTATCAAAGACTAACAATCAGTTTCCATAATCAGGCGATCAATGCAATCCCCAATTGCCTATAATAGCACTGTTCGCATTGCTAAACATTCACCTTGCAAAGCTGAAGTGAACATCATTGGATTTGAAGCAACAAAAACTTGTGTACCCATAAAATTGCGAATTATGTACCCTAATCCACCTATAGTCGTTGATTGCTGAAAAGATGAATAAGAGTTTAGGGTAAAAAAACCAACTGGTAGTGGAGACCAAAGTGATAGCGAATTAAAGTTACAATTATGGGTTTGGAGTGGAACAGTTGAAGGCTTAGTGAGATCCATAAACTCAACACATTCGGTGTGCTGCTGAGGCAACTTCATTGGGCGACCAAGAAGGACGGCCAAAGGTAAACTCATTCCTAGATTTCCAAAGGAACCAGCTGAGGAATGAACTATGGTATAATGTTACCCAACTTTGTACTTTACCTTCTCAGTAAATAAAAGTCCAACTTCTAATCTAATCTGTTAGAAAAGGTGCAGGAGGTGGAATGTATGATAAAGAACTAACAAACTATGCCGCTCGAGCATAAGAACAATCAAATAATATATGATCAACCATCTCTGAAGTTGCTCCACAACATTTACAGGCCTTATCAATGGGAATGCGTCTCTGAATAAGCACTTCAGCAGTGGCCAAAGCCGAGGAACATGCTCGCCAAAAGAAA
The DNA here is from genome assembly GCA_028583415.1 of Protea cynaroides. Classification (NCBI taxonomy): domain Eukaryota; kingdom Viridiplantae; phylum Streptophyta; class Magnoliopsida; order Proteales; family Proteaceae; genus Protea; species Protea cynaroides. Next base: position 8,205,180 of record CM053270.1, on the reverse strand, counting down.
GTTTTTAATCTTTGGTTGCGTAGGACACTTCCAAATCCAGTCCCAAACTAAGCTTGAGATATTAACATGCATATGCTGGTGCGAAATGGAAAGTTGAAGCCGTTCCTTGTCACGAATGATATTTCACAGTAAATGATATGCACTTTTGACTAAGAAACATCCATCCTTAGAACCACTCCAAACTTGATAATCTTGGTGAGGTAAGATGCCAAGTTGAATAGTTAAGATAACCACCTTATCTTCTGGATACAGAACTTCATCCATAAGAGAGACATTGCAACATCTATTAGTTTGATCAATTAGCTTAGACACCCACATAATAGAAGAACAAGTAGGTCGATAATGTTGAAGTTTAGAGCCTGGTAAGGTGGGAACCTATTGATCATCCCAAATCTGAATATTTTCTCCAGTCTCAACATGCCATAATAAACCAATAAAAAGGACCTTACTGTCTGTTACGGTTGGAAATCGCCCGTTGATCCACGCTCTGAGTTACCTGCAACAACAGAGAAGAGACAAAGGAGGGGGCGCCTAAGCCCCGGTTACCCTCCGATGCCTAAGTGAGATTCCCAAGGTAAACAGTCAAGAGACAGCGGAAGGCTATCTCCAGTTTAGAGAAAGTGGGACGATGAATGAGTTGAGCGTGTAGGATGAATGATAATTTATAGCTTGTAAGTGCGTTAGGGCATAATAATTTACCTTGAGGGATGACCTCTACTTATAGATTGGGAAGAAGCATGGAAGCACCGGGACTCAGGGAAGTAGATCGCCAATAGGACTGCCATGTGTCGCTCTGTGGGACACCTGGGCAGTAGACTGCGAGTAGGAGTTGAAGACCTTAGCCAAAGAAGCTAAGTCGATCAGCTCTGGGATTGACACCTGTTGGCGTGTGAGTAACGGCCCACCGGGATAGTCGGTGTCGTATCATACTGGGAGAAGGACTCCTCGGAGATAATCCTAATCACATTAGGACC